>JAAGNO010019557.1:0-38673 GCA_033439905.1 Ceryle rudis | reverse complement strand
TCTGTTAATCCAAAACCAGACATTTGCAAACATAAAGTTTTAGCTGCTGTTCAGCTACAGTTCCAGTATTTTAAATTCTGAAGTGTAAAATATTAATATGTTTAAAAAAAAAAAAACACAAAATCTCAAATCAAACAAAAAAACCAAACTAAACAACCAACCAAAAAACCAAAATAAAACAGAAAGAAAAAAGGACTTAAATCTATCTGACACATAAAATGTAGTAAAGTCCATACCATCACAGAGTCTGTTCTCATCACATAGCTGTAATACCTAGCATATGATTTTTCACACACAAGATAAAAGCAAAAGCTGCCCTCAGAGGGAAAATAGAGGATGGTAAAGTATATATTGACATAACTAGTGCACCTAATTAAAGAGGAACTCCAGTATGTGTGAGAAATCGTACACAGATAAAGGAACTCCTCTTTCATGCAGAATTTTGATTAGATGAGACAAAGACAGAAACCTATCAAACTATTACATCTAACATGACAATCATAATAAAATGAAATTCTACTTGAAGTCCTGGAAAAGAAAAACAACAGAAAAAAATTGTGCACATTATTTCTTATGTCTATATAGAACAATGTCAAAGAAATCCTCCCATGCTTGGACTGTGAATAATGGGATAGATGAAGCCAAAGACATAAGTCTGCTCTTCTCATGTGTGCCATTAAGCCCAGGGAAATGATGAAGCCATACCTTGTCCTGAACCACTCTGCCATCAAAAGGGGCAGCTTCACCCTCCCCAGCCCTTCAAACCAAGGTTCTCCCACTTATGGTTGCAGAACAGTCTTAGATTAAGTTAGGCCAGTTGTAAAACTGCATCCTCAAAAGTACCTTCTTAAATGTTTTCCCTTTGGGCAAATCCAGTAACTTGACAAACCGTGTATAATTCACTAAGGTAACAGGAATTACTGCAGCTGAAAACATCACAGCATTTCTGAACAGGTCAGATAGCTGCAGAGTGCTGCTTTCCTGCAAAATATATGAGAAATGCAGTTTAAAAGTGGATGCCATTGCGCAATCATCACATGGCTTGTAGAAGTTCCCAGCATCATTGGAACACTGCTTCCCTAAATCATTCAGGAAATACTGAAGTTAATTCAAGGAAGGAAGGAGTGATCTCATAAAGCATCCAGAGCATGAAGTTATTCCAAGATATTTTGAGTTCTGTATAGTAGTACAGAGTTAGAATCCTAGAAGTTGGAAGGGACCTCCGGAGATTGAGTCCAACCCCCCTGCCAGAGCAGGAACACCAAGGGCAGGCCACACAGGAACATATCCAGGTGGGTTTTGAAAGTCTGTAGAGAAGGAGACTCCACAACATCTCTGGGCAGCCTGTTCCAGGGCTCTGTCACCCTCACAGTAAAGAAGTTTTTCCTCATGTTGAGGTGGAACTTCCTGTGTTCCAATTTGTGACCATCACCCCTTGTCCTATCACAGGGCACGATGGAAAAGAGGCTATCCCCTTCTACTTGACACCCACCCTTCGGATACTTGTAAACAATAATAAGATCCCCTCTCAGCCTTCTCTTCTCCAGGCTAAACAGCCCCAGACCTCTCAGCCTTTCCTCAAAATAGAGATGCTCCAGTTCCTTAATCATCCTTGCAGCCCTCCATTGGACTCTCTCTAGTATTTCCCTGTCCCTCTTGAACTGGGGAGCCCAGAACTGGACACAGAACTCCAGATATGGTCTCACTAGAGAAGAGTAGAGGGGGAGGAGAATCTCCCTCAAGCTGCTGGACACACTCTTCCTTATTCACACCAGGATACCATTGGCCTTGGCCATAACAGCACATTGTTGTCCCATGGATAACTTATGTACCAGGACTCCAAGGTCCTTCTCCATGGAGCTTCTTTCCAGCAGCTCTATCCCTAATCTGTACCAGTGTAGGGGTAGGATTCTACACTTATCCTTGTTGAACTTCTTTAGGTTTCCCTCTTATTTTGAATGGAGATAATTAGTCCAATGCAGTTCATACCAAACCAGGTACTAAGCATCCTCCCGACACAACTTCCCTCAGCTAGTCTGTGCCTCTCCACAGCACCTTCCTTCCTTCAGGGTATCCTGTGGCTGCCACAAATGCTCAGTCACATCCTCAGCCAAGACACAGACATAGGTCTGCAACAAACAACAGACACTCTGTGGGGCATCTAGGTAATCCCTCTGTCTGTGGACAATACCAAGGGACAGAAAGAAAATGAGAATGGAGAACACTGTGGGAGAGGTGGGCTCCTGAGAGTAAAACTAAGCAGGCTGCCATCAACCAAGGAAAGAGGGTCACTGCTTCTTGCAGTTTTACAGCAGCAGCAGCTTTAAGAGGGCAAGTGCAGACATAGACAATGAACCAGTCATGTTCTGTTTCAAAAGGAGTTTCACACAGTTGAACTGAAGCTAGACACGGCCCATGTTCTTCACATCAGTTGCTCCTGTGGAAATCTCAATCACAATGCAAGAGTTGTAATGCTAAATTGCAGTCTGAGATAGTTAAGAAATATCTCCTGGGTACTTTCTGGGACTGCACTACACTGACACAGCCTAGCCCACCTCTCTGCTCTAAGGATTCATCGCATCTCTAGTTTTTCTGTAAAAGGAATTTCTTTGGTCTGGGTGAAAAGCAGCTTTTTCTGACCTATGCTGTCATGAACTGTGTGTAATATCACTCTGCAGGCATAACAGATTACCAAGGCACAGATAATACTGAAGGGACTTGTGTCAGAGGGATGAGGAACTGGGACAGGTCTGTGTGAACAAGTGGAGGCATTGCTGCTGATGCCAGGGCAGAGAAATGCAGAGGACCAGTTTAATGGGGATATCTCCAAATGCTTAAGTTAGAGCAGATGAATCTCATCTGGAAACCACTGGGAAGACCTATGGATTAGTTGTTAGGTTTGTCAAGACTCAGAACCTGAACTTAGTTGTGCAGATGAAGTGATAATCCTGCTGACATCTGTTTCCTGGGGATCACTGGAAAGAAAGCAAGGAGTATGACAATCTGCAGGTGGTACTTGACCAACTGAATGTGAATAATTAGCATCTGGGACTTCATGGCAATTTGATGCCCTAAGAAGCCACACATCTGCTTTTATAGGATTTCACATGGTAAACATGGCCTGCTGGATTTCCAGCTGTGGTAACAGCATTAGCCAGACCTGATCAGCGTTGAAGTTAGCTTAACGTGCTCAGAGAGATGTTTGTTTCTACTTGGCTCCCACTGCAAGGTACTGTGACAGTCTTGGCTGCGGCAGCCCAGACAGCCTTGCCTGCACTGAATTGGGGTTTTAGCCATGAAGGCAAGAAGTACACTCCTCCAGGGCTGCCAGAACTTGGCGAAGAATGATGTAGTGTCAGCTCCTGCAGTGCACACTGTATTCAAGTAGAAGAAACACATTAATTTTGCTCCTGTTCTCTCTTGTGCCCAACAAACTTCCCACTGGTTTTTGGCAGATGGGAGACAAGCAGAACACAGAAATCTGAAATGCTGACGGGTGATCAAACAAAGTGACAGGGACCATTCACCTGCCTCTCCTCATGCTTTCCCCCATTTCTTTAATAACCATCTCGTTCACCAGACCATAGGGAAGAGCTGGTCCTGTGCACCCCTTTCCTCCCAATGGTGCCGCACCCCTTGGTAGATACCTGAGCCACCCTAAGACCTCCCCCTCTTGCTGCAGGGCCCCAAAATTCTTCAGACTACAAAACTTTCGCAGTATCTCCCCAAGCATCTTTTTCTCCTTGGTCCAGACAAAAATAGCGAGTCACCCAGAACCATAAAAATTGGAAATCAAAGGGTTTATTAGAAGCAATAAAAAATTATTTATTTTACAAGAAACTACCAAGTAAACTAATACAGGCTACAATTAGCTAATATGGTGTAAGCATAAAATTCCAGTCGTTATATAAGAGAAAGTTAATCAGAACATAAAATTTTGTCTAGACGTTGTCAGATGTCAGACTATGGAGACAAAAATCTATATTTCAGTAGTATCACAGAATAGATTAATAATGAATTATAGTACTTTATTAAAGCATAAACAAAATAAAACAAAACAAAATCTTCATTTTATTTCACAGGTGGGTGAGCCAACACGGGTGGGACACAGGAACAACCACAAAAAAAACAGATTAAATGCAAGAGTAAATTTATTTTCATTACCTCACAAAACAGGGGAACCCTGAAGCAGCACCCAGGCAGAGGCACACAGGCGGGGACACAGGCCCCACAGAGCTTGGTCCATGCTAGAGGATCACCAAACCTGGTCTTTCTGCCTGAGTATCAGGGATTCATGCAAGTGTAGTTTACCACTACACTTTGATCTTTCCTGTGGCTGTGAAGAATCTTAAGCATGTTTGATAGGGTGCCTCTAAGTCTATTGGAAGCCTTTGTTATCTAAACACAGATGTTCTCCTTGTCAAACACACAGGATTAAACAACAATTAATATGACACGTTTTCCTCCACCTCAGCTGTAAGTCTCTTGAGGGTGTTTACAATCCTCCTCACCAAACTTCCATTTTTTTCCCACAACAGGTAAAACTTACCTCCCATCTGCATGGGACTGTATGGTATAGACTTTAGAAAGGTTTTTAAAAAGTCTCTTATATGTGGCAAATGAACTTGTTACAGCTCCATACCGAATGTGCACAGGCATCATCCACCCTGTGTAACACTGGCATGATTCAGAATGCTACAATGTTCTCCATTTTAAAAAGCACAAGGAGCTCTTATTTTCCTTCTTTCCCCACATCTTCGTGCCAAAAATACTTCCTTTCCATTCCTCATTGCAGCAGATTTAGGTTGCTGTTATCTTTGTAATTAAAGATTAAGATAAGACAGCAACAGCAATATCTCTGATCATGAACTGTTGTGGGGAAATGGAAAGAAAGAACTTTTATAAGCTTTAGTGAATTTTACAGAAAATCACACAGCATAAAAAAATCTGTCCTAAATGCAAGCACAGAGAAGATCTATGCAGGAGTGTGCATAGATGACACCATCAGGTGTCTAGTTCACACAGCTGGTACAGTATTACACTGTAGGCATCTTTAGTAGTATCACAGAATATATTAACACTGAAACAGACTTCTTTATTAAACCACAAACCATGTTAAAACCATCCCTTGAGACCCCAGCTGGAGTACTGCATCCACCTCTGGAGCCTCCAACACAAGAAGGACATGGACCTGTTGGAGCAGGTCCAAAGAAGGGCCACGAAAATTATTAGAGGACTAGTGCACTCTTCTATAAGGACAGGCTTAGAGAGTTGGGGTTGTTCAGCCTGGAGGGGAGAAGGCTCCAGGGAGACTATTGCAGCCTTCCAGTATCTCAAGGGAACTTACAAGAAAGCTGAGGAGGGACTCTTTACAAGGGCTTGTAGTGATAGGATGAGGGGTAATGGCTTCAAAGTGGAAGAGGGTGGATTTAGAATAGAAATTAAGAAGAAGGGTGGTGAGGCACTGGAACATGTTGCCAAGGGAAGTTATGGGTGCTCCATCCCTGGAAGTGTTCAAGACCACATTGGATGGGGCTTTAAGCAACCTGGTTTAGTGGGACGTGTCCCTGCCCATGGCAGAGGGCCGGAACTAGATGATCTTTAAGGTCACTTCCAACCCAAATCATTCTATGATTCTGTGATCTTACTTACAAGTAACACACTGGTGATTAGCATGAAGACACCTACACAAGTGCAAAGTCTTTTCTTCTGACAGACTAATGCAAAATGGCTTCCAGCCAATCAGTCAAACATGGAGAAAAGGGGAAGCCAAAGAAGGGCCAGATTGGTAACCAGGTCACATCATCTCTTGAACAGGGCAGTGCCAAGGGACAGGGGTGTTGGGAGGAGGATGCAACAGGGAGAGGAAGAGCAGAAATGGACACACAGAGAGACATAAATCCAGTGAGAAATTGCCAAATTCAGACATGTAAGCCATCTTGAATAGACCTCCAGGACCTCTCTGGCAACTCTCTGCAGTGAGCTATTCTGATAGCATTTGCTGTGGACTAATGCCATCTAAAAATCTCCTAGAAAAAAAAAAAACCTCTTCATTTTTTCACTCCATTAGAATTCCCATTCCAGTCTTCCTGATGCCTACATATTTCTATGGTCAATGGCTATATTTCACAAGTACAATTTGTATAATCTGGTCCAGTAATTCCAGGGTTTTCAACTACGGGAGGTATAATCATAATATTTAACCTAGAAATGCTGTCTGCAAAAGGTTCTACATTGTGAGGGTTATAGTAAACAGACCTGTCTGTGTAATTTAACAGTTCACAGCAAAGTGAAGGACCATACACAACAAGGCTGAGGGGGTTTTTTATTCCTTTTCAATAACCAATGATTCACCTAACCATTTTTGTCGAAAAAAAGACATAGCATATTACAGTTGAACTGAAAACTTATAAATGTAGGACTAAGAGATCTTTATGGTTTTTACTAATTGCCATTACAGTGTGCTGAAGTACATCAATTATTTAATTGCCAGTAGAGCCACCATAAAATACTTATCTACAATTCTTATCCTACAGCTGCAATCACTGCAGCTTTGTCTAGCTCGATGAATTTGTTGCTGTAGTTGGAGCAGCTTTAGTTTGCAAGTTTCTGTAAAACAGTGCCTATTCTTTTGGTAACAGGAAAGGACTCATTCACCACAGTAGCTTCAGAAAAGTTCCTAAAATGCACTTCTCCACATGGAACTTTCAGACGCACTTTGAGTTATCCCTTGTACATACAATGGCATCAGTTCTCCTGTACACACCCAAAACTTCACTGTGGTGGCACTTGGTAAGAATAGTGACCCCCACCAACACAAAGTCCTTTGGCCAACCAGTAGTGACCTCACTCCCAACAGCCCCTTGGCCCTTTGATCTCCACCACACAGTACCTGAGTGTCCCAGCCCTGGAGAAGGGTATTTGTGGCTAGAACTGGTTAGAGCTCCTACAGAAGCCTTCTGCCAGGCAGGCCTACAGGACAGACAAGCTAGTACAGCAAGATGGAAGTGCAGCACACCTCAATGTCTGCATGTAGCTTTGCAGAGGGAGATGTTAGACCAGCAAAATACAGGAGCAGGAGCCTAGCAACTGACAACCAAAATGCTACTAGATATCCACTTCTCAGCAGTGTCAAATGAAGGTCCTAAGGAAATAAGAAAGCAAACAGCAAAAAGGATCATGTTGAACTATTTGCTTTACTCCAAAACCCAGAGCTGGTTCTCAAAGTGTAATTGAACAAATGGGATTTTTTTTTCCAAGAGCAAACATCAATTCAGCCAGCATGAAGTTGTGAAGATACTAAACATACATACTGAGGGAAGGGGAGTAAAGTATTTTAACATACAAAGTTTCAGTTCACACAGAATTGAATTTAAGTTGTTTTGAACTTTGTACATTGAATTTTATGCTGTGCCTCAGTAGAATTCTCCAGCAAAGTAATTTCTACAGAGGTGAATCCCAGCACTACTGGGACTTTGGATTTAGTAGCTTTCTGTACACAATTTCAGGAAACTTGACACTTTGATATGAAATTGATTTGTAAACATATTTTTGAGTGCATATATTATGATTGAAATCCCTTATTAACGTGCTTTACGAGTTGTGGAGAAACCTGATCTTGCCAGACTAATCGTTGCAAGCAGCAAGTTAAACAAAGGAAATTAATTAGTGTCTCCTTGGCCTAGAGTTGAGGTATAGGAGTATCTCTTTTGCTCCTGCTACACTGCATGAATGTTTCATAAGTACAGCCAAAATTCTAAAATGTTCTGAAGGAACAGTGATCTTCCATTCTTAAGCCATTAACTTTTGAAACACACTGCTTTAACCGTACCCTATTCTGTATTACTCCGAGACGACGCAATTTATCTGCAGAGACAAAGTTTGAACAACCCTTTTAAGAACATAGTTGAGGACAACCATAATATATTGCTGTATAGTAGCCAAAACTTAGCCTATACACCCTGAGCAGAAGCTGACTTTAATCCCAGAAAATCCTATTTTAGGTAGAAGGCCATTAACATTATTAAATCAGTATGCCATTAGGGAAACAGCAGCAGCACAGGAACAGTACTGACATTACACATTAGCTGGTGCCAAAATGAAAACACAAGCACAATGTCTCTATTCCCTGGTCTCCTATGTTGCTTAATGGGGTGCCATCAAGGTCCAGGAACTGGCTTGCAAGTAGGAGCAGTTCCCCTGTGCAGCTCTGAGACAAATAATGGCATTTGGCCCAGCAGCATTCCTAGGAAAGACCTGGACAGGTCCCTGGAAAGGCTGCCTCAACCTCTCTCCTTGATTTATCAGCTCTACTCCCTTAAATTTGGGAATAAGACTCCTCAAGCAATACCATCTACAAAGAGACAGCTCAGCTTGCTAGGGAGACCAGGGCTATAGCGATCTCTCTGCAGAAGCAAAGCAAAATGCTTGGCATGCTCAACTCAGGAGCTCCCCGTCTGCCCCATGCTAGTCAGTCTGTTGGCCTCTCATCCCATGTCCCCATGCCTATCATCCGCTGGTAGCTAAGAGTGCTTCATCCACTTATCCATGAACTAGAGGTCTCAGACCAGACCTTGTGCACTGTTTATACTACAAACGAGCTTTCCGGGAGGTAGGTAATAAACAAATCAATGTCTCAAAGCCAGCCAGAGCATCTTTGACCTCCCATGGGGCAAGCACTGAACACCTCTAAGATCTCTAAACAACCAGCTACATCTTGTATAGATGTTTCTTCTATCTTTGTGTGGTGCATGCATAAGCACTTCCACACTGCTGCGTAAAACAGCAACAGGTTGTGCTTTGGAGCACAAAACCCCAGTTACCACCCCATCCCAGGCCACATCATATATGTGTTCAGCAACATGTGGAAATGCCTTCATAGATGTGGAGAGGAGCATGACGGCTCCAAGAGGGCAACACCAGTCAGGGAAGAAAGGAGGAGATGATGTTTCTGTTGCTCCAGCTATGATCTCTCTTGCCACCTCTGAAAGCAGCAGCACATGTCCACATTCACAAAGGCATATGGCTTACCAAAATGAAGCCCTCACCATCATTTTGATGTGGCCAGACACTTTCAGTCCAACCCAGCTCACAGAGGGGCCTCACTGGCATCTTGGCTCATGGTTCCCATCACCCCTGCAGCTGGATGGACAAAGGGCAGCCAGAGGCAGCTTGCCCACAGCAACCCCACATGCAGCCTTCAAAGGACATCTCCTTCTCCCTTGGTCCCTCTCCACTTCCCTGCCTCTTCATCAGTCCCTTTTATTCCCCCTACCCCTGCCAGCAACCACCAGCCATCTTCCTACCGTTCAGGGGTCTCCTGCCTCTCTGTCCCATGCCTCTCTTCCAGACATGGCTGAGGAACCCCCAGATAGGTTATTTTGGAGATAAACCCATTTCCCCACCTCTTTGCCTGAACAACTACTTTTTTCCTGAGGAAAGTGCATATGTGCTGCAAGTAACGGATGTGCATGTGGCAGATATTGAATCAGAAAGGCTGGGGTGGGCAGCAAGGCACAGCGGACGGGAGACTGCTGTGAGCCAGAGATGAATGGTGGGAAAACTAGGCTGGAGCCATGGTGTCAGGAAGAAACTATGCCACTTGAACAGCAGCAGCATGAGGCAGGCTGCTCATATGGAGAAGCTCACCTGGCCAGGGGCAGTGGGCAGCATGGCTGGTATACAGTAATGTAGCACAGTCACCAGCTTGGAGGCCCCACAGATGTGGGAGCATGTCCTGACCCACTGTTTTGGGCAGCCCAGGAAGAAACATGGCCTCACAGTCTTCTCCTTGAAGAAAAAAAGAAGATGTCAGGGGTGCAAGGGCAATCAGGGACATTTCTTAGCCAGGGCTAAGGCAAATGGCTGCACGGGTACTAGGAGGAGAACTATGCCTCTTAAAGACTTTATTATTGTTATTCTTGGCAATCGCAGCTGCAGCCTCTTATACCAACATTCTTCCCATACACACACTCAAACCCTGAGGAGCACACCGTGTGCACATAGGGTACCACGCTGTGAAGATACCGCTCTGAGGGATGCAAAGCAGATCTCCTGTTACTTGTGCAGATATCAGGGTTAGCAACAACCCTGGCCAGAGGACACTGTTAGGGATATGTCATGCTACAGAAACAGTTGCTTTACTGGTGACATAGAGAAGATGGCCTAGAAACAAAAGGTTCCTCATGGATCCTCTCTATGGGAAGATCACATTCCAGGCAGTGGATCCAGGCCATTCCCCAGTCACTGTGCAGGAGCACATTTCAAAAATTTAAGTGGCCTGTGTGGGGTCTGGGGATGCAAAGCACCAAGCATCTGCAGCTTGGCATAGTTACCATGAGTATGTTGAGCTGCCCTAGATTGTTGACTTGCACAATTCCCTGCCTTTCTCCCTGTGATCTAGAGGCTACCATATTGCTGGATCACCTTTGCAAAATCACCACATACCAAACTGTGAAGACTCAGGAAAGAGTTGCAAACCACTGTTGAAGCCATCTGAGCCACCTGAGCTGGGAGAAGAATGGTTATGCTGCTCCTCTGATCTGTCATTCTCTTCAATCCAATTTGTTTAAAACAAATGCTCCTTATGATGCATTTATGACCAAAGTCCTATACTATTTCCTCCAGAAAGCATGATCCTAAATAGCCATCAGAGACTGAGGAAGTCAGATCAGACTGATCCCATTGTACACATAAAGTCACCCTGGCTCCCATCTACTCACAGCAGAGCTCACTTCTCTTTGTGAAGATGGAATATGTTTTAGGAGCTGTGTGCTGACTAACCAGAGGAGAGATGCAGTGTGAAGGCAGTCTTTTGAGATCTTAAGGGATTCTAGAGTCCAGCTGATACTGTCTTCTTCCAAGTTGTGTAATAGCTCTAACATCTTTCCTGCACAGCAAAAGTATCCAATCCTATGACACTGATCATCTTCAGACTGCTTTTAGTCACTTGGGATGTGTGTTACAGACAACACAGAGCTGCCACTGACTCTCTGAAAAGGCAAAACCATAAAGATTGGAGCAGATGTAGGATCCTGGAGGATTTGCTGGCATGTATTATCCATAGTACAAAAATAAAAACTGAGTTTACACATCTGAACTTCTTACGTGTCTCCTGTTGAAAAGAGCCCCTATGAAATGGGGAAAAGGAAAAAAAAAGAGGTCTTGTTAATTAAATTTACAGTTTTCCATTATTAACTTAATGTCTGTTACAGTATCCTCAGAAGAGAAGGGAGGGATTTTGTCAGTTGATCAAATTGCATCCAAAAAGGTTGATTTGGCAATCAACTTCTCTTTGAGAACTAGTCTTAATTTTTTTTTTTTTTAATGTTTGTTAACATGTGGATTGCTAATAAATAAATAAAATCAGAGATCTGACAATGAGTCATGCTTTGTTAATCTTAGGAAGTGCAAGTGGAAGTTTTGTCTCACATAGTGAAACAACCTGTTATTAGCCAAACAAGCATGAGTGGCATTTGGTCTAGCAAAGCAGCGTTCTCACCTGCTAGGAAGAGACACAGTATTTATTTTAGTTGGTTTTCCCAATCTTCAATGTCTTCAATAATTTATAAGTGCATACCAGAAAAGTTGGATCTGCTCAGATATCCTGAGAGAGTAATGGCTGCAACCTGAGATTTAGCAGGTGGAAAAAAAGATCAAACCCATATCAGGATGTAATACCATAAGATGTGTCAGCACCAGAGAGCAAACTTTGGAGGTGAGGACAAATTATTGTTCCTGCATTCATTCGTAGCAAAAAAATTAGCCATGTCAGGGGCAACAAATTTAGGGATCTTCTGGGAACTGTTCTCTATAAAAAACACAGAAAAGATAACAGCAGTTTGGCTTCTTCCACCAAATTTATGCCTCCAAAAGGATCCTGAGAGGCTCTGCACATTCACATGCTCCATGCCCCATGATGTGCCTCTGGGCGCATCACACATACGTTTTGCTGTCATGTAGTATGAACATTACCCCTGGAGGTGATTCAGTCTTGTCCGCAGACATCTGCCCTGAGTCAGCAACCCACAGTAGGCAAAACCAGCTGTATAGTCCCAGCAGTGTGGTCAAATGCTGACTTCTGTGCCATGGTGGCTGTAGCTGGTTGTCTCTGAGGCCACCACCACAGCAAGTCTTCTGTGAGGTCAAGGTGATGAGATCCCAGAAGGTATGGGTATCCTCCTGTCCCAGGCACCAGCCCTGGAAGAGCCAATGCTGCCAATACTATCTGGCAGCAAAATGCCCATCTGTTGATGGGGAGGTGGCCATAAATGGTGGCCACGACTGTCCCTCAGATTACAGAGGGTCTGATGCCCTGGTCTATCACTTGGTGGCCATCAGTCTCCTCCACATTGTAGAAAAACAGTGCCTAGAAGGTGGTGTGACAGCATGCCTGGCCGTAGCACAGAAGTTCAGCAACAGGTTTGAGAAGTTGGTAATGTTTCTTGGGCAGAATAGCTAACACAGCTTTTTATCTGATGCAGGCAAAGGACAAGCTTGGGCAATGCAGACAGGAAACTCTCCTCTCATGGCAGGGAGTTAAAGCCTTGGTGACAGCTCCACTGTGACATTTAGTTGGCTTTTATAGCAATATCAAAGAACAAACCTCCCATAAGGAAGATGATCAAATTATGTCCATCCCACTGACTCACGTTTTGGAAGCCAGCAGGAAGCTTTGTATTAATTCCTATTAATTCCTGCTCCTGGACAGGTAGGAACAGTCAGTTCAGAATCTGTGCATTTATATGTGAAAGAATGTATTTCCAGAAACCTGTCACTCAATACAAAAGGAGCAAACCATGAAAATTGACCAAAGGGGGAATTAAAGGGAGTGATGCCTACAGACATCACTCCTGTACTGCAGGCTCTTTGGAGTTCTGCAGGAGACTCCAGCCGTACCCCATGGCTTCAGCAAGCCAAATGCGTTACAGGTATAAAAGATTCCTCCTTACCTAGACATTGAAGGGGACATGTATACAAAGAATGCTATAGGGGTTTTAGCAATGTTCATACAGTTTATAAATCATTAAACCATATTCCTAAATCCTGCTAGGGGATATATAGCAATCTTTCCTTAAAAGTTAGAATTTTTAGTGTAATTTGGGCACAAAAAATGTGAAAGAAAAATGACCAGCACCTGGTTCTGGAACTAGGTCCTTGAACACTTGAACATGGTTTAAAGTTCAAGCCAGAGGGGACAGCAAAATATTCAAGGGAAACAATTTCTGTGGGGAAAATAATAATAAAAAATTAAAAAAAAAAAGAAAAAATCACTATAAATGCCAATATTTTCCAAAGCCCTCTGACTCCACAAACTCGGAAACATTACTTCCTTAAAGTTTCAGTCCTTGGAGTAGAGGTTGTGATCTATCAGATGACTGTCTTAACTTGAGCTGTATGAAATATCACTTCTTTTCTGTCTGATTCACTTTTCTTTTCCCCTCACTCCCTACAGCATTGCAGTATATTTGATGATTGGATGTAATTATGGTTGCCGTATTAGAGATAGTCTTAAAAACTCTCAAGCTGAAATAAAATACTTTTTCTTGTAAGACCATTTCACAAGTTCTCAAGCATGAGCAGATGAGAGAAGAACAAGGTTATAAGAAGAGGGAGGTTCTGACATATTAAAATGCCTTTGTGGCTGTTTTGACAAGCAAAATATTCCCAGATGATACCGGCAAATAAGCTAGACCTCCAGTTACAGAATGAGTTTTACAAGACAGAAACACAAAATGACACCTACTTGCCTAATCTCAGGGAAAATCTCTGCCCATATCCCAAACCTGCAAATTATCTTAACCAATAAAACCTTGTGACTAAGGCCTGTGAATCAGCATTTTTGAGACTCCAGGGCGTCTTGCTCCTGTGTCCTTGTTCTTGTAATTTCTGATTAAGAAACTGTTGCTTTTTCCAAAGAAGAAAAGAAAACATCCTAACTTCTGGGCAGCAGGACAGTTTTTAACCAGCTAAATCATCTCCTAATTTCTATTTCTAGCTGCACAAGCACTACACATTCCCAGCTATCTCAGCTGTTCCTTTCTCCACAAGCACATTCCTATTTGCTCACTCTACCAAAATGGAAATGAACACTCCCCTGAATGCCCCTGGTTTTTCCACCTCTATCTGAAGCTCTCTACATGGCTTGTCAGACCCAACTCTTAAGAGAACTGTCGTCTGCAAGAAAATCTTTCACCATAAGTGAAACATCATTGGTTAGGAGCCTTATACTTCCAGTTGTACACTGAAGTCATGGTACGTATCCTAGATGGAAAGATTTAGGGTCTGACAAAGAAAAACCTTTAGAAGAGTGGTGTGCATTGAGATGGACATGTTAGAACAACGGAGTTGTGCAGTGCATGTGCTGCATTGCTTATTCTGCAGCTGTAGCAGCAGATTTTGTCAGTTCTGTACTATAGTTATTGAATTAATCAGCCTTCATTCTCCACCATTTTACAGCATAAAACTCACCGAGTCCTTTTAAATATAAAGGTTGTGCATTTAGGTTCTTAAGTTCCCTCTCTCCTGACTTCCCCCCATGTCTCTCGTTACTAAGTGCTTTGCCAAACTGTGAAGGGCAGAGATGCTGGGTGGACAGAGAGAAGCAATTATTATGGCAATGCCTGCATAAATTAAATAATCCCAAGAGATACTTCCATTAGCTCATTTCAGAGGAACAAGAGCTCTTCTGAACTCTGAAAAACATTTCTACAAGAGTCCTTGGACAAGTATCATTGTTCTCATCCTGCTATTTCTCACCAATGAGAGGCTCTGCAAGCTGGCTTAGTCTTTTCATTCACTGCTTTTTTTTTTTCCTGCATCACCTACTCATAGCTCTGCTGTGAAGACACACAGTTATCCCTAAGAGACCTGTGTTTGCTTTTTGCTTTTATGGAAAAGCCATTTCCACTATGTAAATATATGGCTGCAATTTCCCACACAAACAACAGCTTTTAAAATGGGAAAAACAGGGCATGCCAGGTCGAGTATCTTTCTGCACCTATTTAGAGCCTCCAGTCTCCACTCCACACCACTTGTACCCTGATGTAAGCATCACACAGACATGAAGCGAGGCTGTTTTAGAAGCCTGGGCTTTCCAAGTCAGAGAGTACCTACACCTACTACTGAGGCCATCCCTTCTCACAATGCAGCACAAAATTGATGCAATGAGTAGTCATTTGTAAGATCTACAGCCAGCTAAGAACATGCACAGCTCTGTTGGTATTAAGGTGAATCCATATCACCTCACCACCTGGTCAGGTTAAAAGGAGTAATTCAAACATTAACAAATGTGTCTTGCAAGCAATAGACTAAACTGTCCAAGCTAGCTTGTGCATCATCAGAAGCCTGTTTATATTATCATCAAATCACCACTGAAATGGGTACAGGTCTTGTAATTATGCTGAAGGTTTATTTAGCTATTCTAATCCTGCTAAAGTGGTATATTTTCCAGAGGTTCATGATAGCATTCTCACTTTGTTTTTTTTTTTTTTTTTTTTTTTTTCCCCCCCACACACAGCATGAAACTCACCCTCCCATCCTTCTTTTCGGACCTCTACCAGCTACCTGATGTTGGGCACATCAAATCCAGAGCTCCTGCTTTGAAGGCTTGTCATGTAGCAGCATATGTCCATGGCAGTGAACTCATCTTTTTACACATCATATTTTATATACTTGTATCTTCACCTCCAGCTCAAAAGATATGCAGTTTCCTTTCATACCACCTTACAGTTCTGGAATGCCCACTTTAAATCTGTTCTAGTTGTGTCTACAGCTGTTCCTAATCTCCTGCTGTTTTCTTAAATTAAACAATTAGGCTGGATTTGATGCAATCAAAAGCTAGTAAAAACTTTGACATATAAAAATCACCCTCTCCTTTGGTCCACTAGACACATCTTGACACAAATCAAATCAGAAATCTTCATCTTTTATAACATAAAGGGAACATTAAAGCTGATCCAAAATGGTTACCTTGGCAGTAAGGTAAAACAACTGTGGTTTCTTTTATTCTTGAAAAGATATTTTAAGCCTTATCTTACTATCCTATGCTTGAAGTGGAAGAAAGAAGTGTCTGAAAGATGAATATATGTAGCCTATTAAAAATAATGTTGATAAAGCTAAAGGAAAGACATATGCAAAGATTGCCAGTTTAGTGGAGTTTGTTGTTGAATTACTGATAAAAGAGAGATTAAGCTCCCATTTACTTAATTAGACATGGAAGATTCTTCTTTCAGATGCCCTATTAAAACTTATATAGACATTAATATTGTAGATTTTCATCAGACTGTAGTAGCCACAGTATGAATGTCATCATACTAAAATATGATATATATATAAATAATATGCAATAGCAATACTATTACTTATAAATAATGCATATACATATAATAATAGTGAATTGCACATAAAACTAAGAAGTACCCACGGATCCCAGTGGAATCATTATGCATTCTGTGAAGCTCTAGAGGTCTCCAAAACCTGGAAAAGGCTACTTCTGTTGCTTTCCCTGGGACACCCTGGTGGCTCAGACTTAGGATCATCTTAAATGTAAGCCCCTGGTTTGTTTCAAAGTGCCTTGTATGCAGGTTCAGGTCTTATTGCTGTTTCTGCATAGGACATCTCAATTCTTTTGTGAGGGTTGAGAAAAGGATGCCTCATTCCACTCCAGCTCCCAGACCAGCATGGACATGCACCACAAACTGGCTCATGGATTATCTGCCAAGGAGGTTCCTCCATAAGATGTGGCAAACAGGTGTTGTTGGATGTGCAGCCAGCCCCAAAAGCACTGATTGTTCAGACTCCCTGCAGAGCTGGCAGCCAGGGTTGCTTTAAGGCAGAAGAAGTTCAAAGGAAAAAAGGAGATAAAATGTCTCAGATTCTACTTCTGAGAAAACTGATAAATATGATCTGCCTTGTTGAGATGAGATGGAACATTCCGCGGTGCAGATTCTCTCTTTAGCACTGATTGCTAAGGAAATGAGGAGTGGAGGATAGTGTTGCATATATCTCTCTACCTGTTTATCTCCCAAACTAACCCATGGGCTAATTATGGCCTCAAATGGTAGTACCTTAAAGGTGCTACCTTCCTCTTCATTTCCTGTAAATAGGTAGTTAGACACTTAAAGCACTCTGCATGGTAAATAGCTGAGAATCCATGAAAATCAATCCACTTAGGAGGGAGACGTTATGACTGACCAAGTGCAGGGGAATACTTTTTTGGTACTTACCTGATAAACACATTGGAGAATCTGAGTGTAACATCTGCACCAACAGAAAGCTGGGCTTCCTGCTGTGTGGCTGCTAAACCAACCCTCTGCCCACCAAGCATAGCATACAAGCTTGATCTCTTCAGAGAGCTTGCCTGACATTGATAGAAGCAATAAACAAATAAAGACCCATGCCCAGCTAGTCTGTTGAATAGACCTGATCTAGGTCGAGACTCGACTTTCAGGCAGTTCCCAGGGATGATGTAAACTAGTGCATTTTATAAGCTACCTCTTAACCTCCAGTAACACGACCTGCTTTAAGTCTCTCTCCAGAAGTTAACTCACATCTATATTTCTTCCTGCATCATTTGGAGGCTAGAGGATGCTAAGTTAAATGCTGCAGAATCCTTCTGATAACAAGTCTCTTACCTAGGACTTTACCACTGAATGCCAAAATTTTCATGGACATACTTACATGTGGATTATGAACCTTCATATGACAGAATGTTTCAACATCATGTTGTCTCAGTAATACCAGTCAAGCCTGGGATTTTGCTGAGTTTCGTAGGGCACTTCAGAAATTCTAAAGCCAGCTTTAAAAGAGTGAAATTTGTGTGAACCAAGATGTCTGAAGGAAAAAGCACAGAATGGTATTAATTTCTCTTTGCTCTGAAGCTGAACCTGGTTGAGAGGTGCACATAACTCAAATAGACTGAAATGTAATAATTGCATTTCATTACTTTTATACTTCTTCCTGCTCCTTATAATTCATTCTTTTGTTTCCTTGTCTTGAGCAACATTACATTAATTAAGGGACATAAGAATGTCATTTTTGAAAGATCTCTAGTTACTCTGTGCTGCTAGGTTAATAACTCACATGACTTGAGTTATGTCTCTAAGCAAGGGTCTAGGGAAGTGAATCTCTGATAAATATTCGGACAAGTTCCTTCATATTAACCCAGGCTTGTACTGCAAGAAAAACTTCCTTACACAGTGAGGAAGAGTGAAACATTCCTTTCCAATCAATAAACAGGAACCAAATAGTAATGTCAGGATTTGCAACAGACCAAAGACTGCCTTGTATATTGATTATTTCTTATATTTAAAAGTGATAAAGGCCATTTTAATCAAGGAATTGAATAGATCCTGTAATCAGTATTCACCAATGTGCAGTATTCACCAAAGCATAACCATCCTAGCTGGCTAACAGCACACAAGCCTACCCAAAAAGCAAGAAGCCTGGTAAACTCCAATGCAGTGAGTCAGCCAACACATTTATTTCTATAGACATTAAAGAACTAAGGGACCAGGAAGGAAGGAAATAAGGAAAGGAAAGAAAGGAAGGAAAGGAAAGAAAGCAATGAAAGGAAAGAAGAAAGAAAGAGAGGATTTTAAAATAATGGCTATAAATAATATCAAAGATAAATACAACAGTATCCTATTAAAATAAACCAATTTGCAGAGCAGGAAAATACCCGATGACACACACACAGCTGTTATGTTGATCCTGAGGACTGTCAGTAGCAGAGGGATAAAATTTTCATTATTTCGTCATTTGCCCTTTCTTGTAAAAGGTGAGCTTGTTAGATACTGATAGCAGGTGTATTTATGTCAAAGGTACCTTGAAAGGAACCCTTACAATAACCTCTATATCCACTCATACACAAGGACAACTGTCTTAACATTTTGTGGGGGGAGGCTATAGTAAATCTTGGAATCAGAAAGGGAAAAGGAAGAGAATTGCAGTGAGGCCATAACTGTGGACTTCAAGAGCCAGCAGATTGTTAAGACAGGATCTGAATGGTGCTTGGAGAGGATTTTGAACATAAGGACTATGTTTGCTAGGCTACAGCTACATGACTCATATTCCAGGATCTGTATATGCCATTTCTCTTCAGAAATCACTCAACAGAAATCACCTCAAGAGAGTGAAGAGATCTAATTCATCATCACTATACGTGGCATTATTCAGCTGGGAATTAACCTACACGTAGTAACTTCTTATGTTGATTAAGTTATTTACAGACTTCTAAAAATGACCAAGAGAAAACAGTAAGGACTCAAAAGATAAGAAAAAGTAAAGCATTTGTGTGAAATATTATTATTAAAGCTTTTATCTTAGTACATGACACAAAGTGAAAAGTAATAAGGTTCCTTCAGTTTTGCAATTCAGCATAAAAATATGTAAATTCCCAAACTTCATATACTTCATGTACTGGAATTGAAGAAAATATACACATACTTCAAATACTGGAAGTTGAAGAAAATGGGTTCTCCCATGAAATTGTGTCAATGTAAAGAGGGTACATAAGAGCTTAGGGAAAAAACATAAGAAAAAAATCTTATAGAATAGTGATCCCATAGGTATGAAGGAGAGTTGATAACTAGCATAGATGAGATAGAAAATGCCCTTGGAAAAATTTATAAAAACCTGTGTATTGCAGAGTAATACTCAAGCCAATAATCGAATAGCAAAGAAACTTACTACCTCAAAGATCTATAGCTTCTTTATTTACAAAGAGAAAATAGATAAATCCTGCTTGTATGGGAGATAAGTAAGGCTTTTACAGGGTTTTTAAGGTGTGCATTTATTTATTTATTTAACAAAATGAAACAATGAGAAGTAACTCAAGTCCTCCATAATAGCAGTTTGGATGGTTTAGGTGCCCAAAGAGGAGGGAACCTGAATTCCCTACTTTCCACATAAGCTGATTTCATTAATAAACATTAACACTGAGATTTTTGCCAATATATTTGGCAAATAAAGAAAAGTGAATATATGAAGGTTATGTGCAGACAGACAAAACAGAACTTGTAAGTTGCTGACTTTCTGTGGAGTGCAGTAAGAAGACCCTTGAGCAAAACTTAATTTTCAGGAGAAAAAGCTTTCAGGGTATTTAGGCTCTGTCTGCATGACTTCTTACCCTGTTCTTATGCACTGAGAAGAGAGTCATAAGGTATCTTTGTGATGTTTGATCCCAGACATTCAAAAGCATTTTGTTATATGCATAATTAAACACAAACTCATTCTTGCCTGAAGGAGAAAAAAAAAAAAACTTTTGACCAAACAGAACAGTCAGTGAAGTACATGGACTGCAGAAAGCACCGCTGCTGAGGATTTTTTCCTTATTTAAGGATTGCAGAATTTCTCTTTTACAGAATGAAGTTAATAAGAAGTACCTGACAGGATGCTCTCTGCCCTTTGGGGCATGTATCTGAACCACAAAATCTCTTGCCGTAGTAATACCCTAGACCCTACCACATGTGGAATAAATGTTACATCAGATTCAAATCACAGTTTTATGCTAACATTTGCTACTTGTACAACACTTCTGTTCTTGAAAGCAATAACATCCTTGTTAGATCTTAGTTCTGGTTCAAATCCTATTCACTGCAAGATTCTCTGGTTATCCCTCTACCCACGGTGTCAGGTCACTCAAATCTGCCTGTTAAAGCAGGCATTAAGCAGCAGGGAAACTTTGCTTTTGCAAATGAATCACATCAGGTTTCATTCCTGCCATCTGAGATTGTCCTCCAGCAACATCACAGGAAGTCCTGTGACCCGTTGATCTCCTTGCTCTTGGACAGCGTACAGCTGGCATTACAGGATTTTTTGGAAGTGAACAAAGAATTGTAACCACTTCATTTTTGAAATCGATATTGTGACTTATCAATCAAAACATTTACACCACAGAACACCAGTAAAGTGGGGTTTTTTAAGTCATTGTCCTCTGTTTTCATTGTCCTCATACTAAATCTATACATGTCCATCGTTCTCATACTAAATCCAAAACCCATCACTATTCCAGCTACTAGGAAGAAAATGACCTCTATCCCAGTCGAAACCAGAGCAGTCATGTTAGGTAGTAATCTAAAGAATGTGAAGTCCTTCCATGTCTCCATATAATTAATGTGTCTGATATTTTGAGAATGAATGAGTAATACGATGTTTTGGGAAAAAAAGCTATTCCAACAACAAATAAGGATGTTCTTTCTGCTCTAACTTTCCCATGCATGAGAAACAGGCACAGTCACTATTCATTTGCTTTACTATTCCTGAATATTACTCTATGGCCTGACCATCAAGGCAACAAAAGTACAATCTATTGATTTACCAAACTGTTAGTGAAAATGAATATTTTTTATTTCATTTCTTGTAATAATTTATTCTGTGACACAGATGCTCATTAATACCTTCTTCTGACAAATGATGGTTACAAGCTTGAGTTTATTTAATGATCTGGTCTTCCCCTGTGAATATTCCAGCCACTACAATTCTAGTCAGAGATAACGAGTACTTTTAACAAATTCAGTGTATCCACAAAAGGCCTATTAAATTCTGCTAAAATGACATTTGACATTACCAAAAGGTGTTGCTCTCCTTTAAACAATCGTGCAGGCCAGGTTCTTTGAGAACAGTGCTGTGTTACTGCATCTATCATTCAAACACCCCCCTACATGAGCCTGGAGACTCTCTGCTTTTTATACAGTGTGTAAATTCCCCATCAAGACAAAGGGTATGGTATGTCTACTCAGTTGGAACACAGCAAGATGATCTCACATGCTGGGAGCAGTATTCTGAGATGCCAGAGCTGTGTCCACATGTAGTGCTTGGCTGTGGAAGAGTACCTTGGTGCTCACATGAGTGAGACAGCCAAGAAGCATGGCTTAAACATAGCAATGTATGAGTGCAGGGGACTTGCCAGCTCAGGTGAGCACCACCCCATTGCATAGTGTGGATGCAATGCACAATGCAGGCGATTCACCAAAGTCCATGCTGGAAATTGGAGATGGAGAACAAAGCTGAAGCAGTTAACTGTTGGAAATGCTTAACCCACCTGTCTGTACTTCCTGTTTCAAAGGAGAATTCTAGATTTAGAGTGTCATAAACTTTTTATCATGAAAGCTGGCAGGTAGTACAGGACCTTATCAAGAAGTCAATATTGTCTTTCTGGGGCTGGGCTGTCCCAAGCTGCTTGATGACGCTTTTCTTCAGTGGGAGAACTCAGCAAATGCAGGAATAAGATTGGGCCAGTGCTGAGCATATACAGACATTTCACTGAGGTTTTTAAAACAAAGACTTATAAATATGAGTTCATTCACAGTCAAGCGTATTTAGAAAAATTATGGTCTTTGCATGGTGAGTCCTTTTCTGAAGCTGTTACAGACTGACCCAAGAGTCCTGGACTGAGATTTTGCTCTCATTTGCACAAAGATGATCTGGCTGCTGCCCTATTTCACCAAAAGTTTCAATATGCTTCAACCACACCTTCAAGTTAAAGTTTAATGTTAACTTGAAACAAAAACACAGACTTGACAAACAACTAATTAAGTCACTGTACTAAGTGAAGCCAGTTAAGGTTTCTCCCATGTGTCTTTAAAAATTTTGGAACCTGTTGTCTGTGATAGGAATAAACACAAAAACTTCACCACTGTGTCCAGAGAACATTTAGTTCTTTTATGAGCTTCTGGTCTTCCATTTAGTTTATCCAGCTCCATCTACCCTTTTTTACTGCTGTATTCTGAGGCCTTATAAATGCCTGGGAAGATTGGACTAGCAAATGTAGTATCATCTTTAGAAATAGAAGAGCAAAGTTTCTGTAATTTTAACTTTTTTTCAGTGAGTAAATGTGTGTGATCCTTTGCTTTTCAGTGAAGATTTCTTCTATGTCTCATTTCAGAAATGTTCCCTTACTTGATTTTAAATCATATTCAGACTGTGTAAAATACAGCCCTGAAAACTTCAGTTAAAATAATTGTGCTGATCTGAGGCGTCTGCTATTATCATGACCAATGGCAATAATGAAATTAAGGAATTGTTGTATAAATTGCCATTGACTGTAAAATCATGATTCCTGCAATACTAATGCAGAGCAGCAGATCCCCCTCTTTGCCTTCCCTGCCCAACAGTATGACTTCTAAGGTAGAAGATGTGTAGCATTTTTTTTACTATTCTTTCCACTTACATTAAGAGGAGGTAATAAAAAATAAATGGCACTTTCATGGTCTTATTATTCTTGCTTCACATTCCAAGAAAGAAACCTAGAAAATTCCTCAGCCTAGGTTGTATATGAATAATTAATACACATAAGATGTATGAGAAACACCAGAAATAGGCCAGAGCTGCTTTGTCTCAGAACATTCTTATTAACATGACATGCAAACGTTGCTCTTTCCCATCACAATCTTACATCATTCCATATTATAAAGCCACACATAAAAATGACTATCAGAAAGAAATATTGTGGGGAATAAAACCTTTCTGGAATGACATCCTACCTACTCCACCAACCTCCGTTCTCCAAATTTAGTCTGGTATGTGTGGCATGTGAGCAAAGAAAACACTTTTTTTCAGTGCTACCCTGGGAGGGGTGTCTGGTGGCGATAAATCCGTGCAGGGTCAGAGCAGGGGGCCCATCTCTGGTACACACCAAGGCAGGGAGTGCACAGGTGAGTCTGGGAGACACCAGGACCTGCTGGCTCAGCTTCTTCCTCCAGACAGGACTGCACCTGTGCACGTACATCTCCTACTGCTTGTAGAAGGTCATCAAGGAAAGGGAAAACTTCATCCATTTTTCTGATGCTGGTTTTTTCATCAGCCTGCAGGAACACCCTAGGAATATGTACAGATGGATTGACTGGCACTCTCTGGGTGTCATCCCTGTTGTCTACTGAGGAGATCACCATGTGGAATAAAACCCACCGAGTCTGAAAAGGAATCCAGTGGTTGACCATGATAATTAAGTTCAAAGTCTGAGTGAATATTTTCATTACTGCATAGCAGGATCAACAGATATTAACATTACCTCTCTGCAATAGCTCAATCATTGTTGAGGACATGGAGAAATTATTGTTGAGGCTTAAAGAAAAGCTCTGCCTGCCATTAATGTCATCAACCATCTAGGTTCACAGGCAGGTAAACCAACAGAATTCGTTTGTTCAACAACAGAAGGACTCTGTTTTTCCCCAAGGGAATTAGTCATCACTCATAAAAACGTTACATTCAAAAACTAGCCCGCAGTTTTCAATGTTGGCCTGTCTGACTCTGGACACACTGGAATTTGCTCCTGTTTATTTTAAATATACACAATAATCCAGAAAATGAATAAATTAATCCACTGGGGAGAAAATGAAGCAATCATTACATTTCAAGATACTACCACTTCTAAGAATATGCTACTAGAATAGACGACTTCTTCAATATATTGCAATTTGTCCTTGACATGGCATAGTAACTGTTCAGATTAAAAAAAAGTAATAATAATTTCCATGGACTCAGCACACAGTTTTGTAGAGAATGTTCTGAAGTGCCAAAAATTATTTAGTATCCATTTCTCAAGACCAACTCCAGTAATTTCAGCAGTGTAGTTGTTTTAAGCTGATATTGTGCTGAAAACATGATCTGTTCATGTAATGAATGGGACTCTTTGTGTATGGAGACTAGGATTTGGTTTTAAAACTGGTGTTCAGCTATGAACAAACTGTTTCAGTTACAATTAACAAGCAGCTTTGAAACAGAACAGGTGCAGATTATAAAACTAGAGCAAAAATTATAGTGCTTATAATACAATATCAAGTTGTGGGACTGTAGAACAAACATTTATAAAGTGTTTTCTGTAATATTTTTACTGGGATGATGTTACTCTAAGGATTAAAAAAAAACCCCAACTTCATAACTTTTCATCATGAAACTTTTTACTATAAAAAAGTTTATGGAGTCATCTAAGAAGATGACTGGCAAGAACCAGTAATGTTCACCGTCTGGAAAACAAATGCAGATGATTCAGGAAAACAATTTATTGAGTTTTATGTTGTCTTTCATTAGAAATCAAGTTTACTTGAGATGATTAAAGCACAAAAGAATTTTCAGCAGTAGAGCATTCTATAAAATGTAATGATACAATCATTGTAGTCTGGTTTTAATGAGGTCTGGAAGTTTTCCTTGGGAGAGAAATCCCCAATCCTTTCACTAAAGAATGGAGAGGAGAGGGCTGTTCAGCCAAGTATGGTGAACAAACGTTAAGAGGAGCTTACTTAATGTGGAAAGGAAGGTGGCACTACTAGGTCAGTAAGAAGATAATATAAGGATCAGACTGTCTGTTAGTTGTTTAGCCAGACATTTGCCATAAAAGGAATTGATCCAGCAAGTGTCTCGTACAGCTCTTTGCTGATTCCACTTCAGCAAATCATCACATTCATTCTTATGTTTAACAGATCCTTTAATACTTTGCTGTGTTGTGGGTATCAATATTTTGTCCTGCAACTTCTAGTTTTGTGAATTTAAGCATGCAAGCCCATCTGTATGCTGACAGCTATGCCACAGTTGTCCTCAAACTAATCCTCAGTTAATTCTGAAATAACCAGCTTGGTTTATATGTGTAATAAACACAGAGTTAGTTTTGTAGTCATCTCCGTCTATGAACAGAATTACTATCACGAGGCAGAAAAACAAGTAAAGATTTTGAGAAAACAGCATGAAAAAGGGCACAAAAACAGTTAAACAGAATAGTAACAGAGTTTCTAGTTCAGAAGAGGATGTAAGAAAGTGCTTAGTTGTGTGTGCTTAAGTGGGGCTATGTAAGTACTTTAGACATATTCTTTTATGTGAGAATGGGGACTTTTTCTATACAAAAGTTACATTTCAAACACATATAAAACTATTATCACCCATAAGCTGCTAGATATTGCAACTTAATGTTTTCTCTTTCTTTGAAATATAGCTAATGTGTCTCCTGCCTAGAGTGTCTGTGCAGAATCCAGGTTTTTGATAAAGATCCTGTGCTGTAATTCATATTTCCAGTACTGAGCTCAGTGCTGCCACAGAAGTGAACTGTGCTTGCTGGAGCCTCTGTGCAAAGGCATAGCTAAAAACCAGATGTTTATTTCAAAATTAAATATTACAGCACAGACATTTTCATTCTGATTTATAATAAAGTAGTTCTTTTTACAATCAGATCAATAATTCACAAGTTAATACAGACACCACCTTATTTTATGCTGCAGTTTTCATTGGATTATTCATGGCACTGTTTCATGGGCTACTCTAAAAAAAATCTTTTTGTTGCTGCTCCTGCTTATATATGAAAATGTCACTTTAGACTATTTTGACCACCCACCCGAAGAAGTCTCTTTATGGAAAAGAACAGTAAGATCTTATTATAGTCAACAGCAATGACAAGTAGACCCACTATAATTAACTGAGGCATGTAATCAATTAAGAAAAGATAATTAAAAACAAACCAAGAGTAATATGCAAAATATATATTCTCTTTATTCATTTCAACATGTGATTTTATTAATCATAATACACCGGACTGCAAAGGGCCATGTCTAGTTTTATATGTGTATTTAAATTGAGTCTAAAGAGTAATAACCAATTAATATGTTTTGCTTAGGGTATAACCAGCAGCAACAGTTTCCACTGCAAATCCCAAAGGATCCATGAAAAGATGTTATTTCAGCCTGGGCTGCTGTTGACAGGCAGTTCTGTGGGTCTGGCAATCCATTCTGCTCACTGCTGGAGATCACTCAGGGTGGATGGGGACGAGGAGCAAAATGTCACATTGCTGGGTGGCAGCTGCCTCTCCCCAGCCACCATCCCTCTCCAGTGCAACTGGTGCAGAAGAAAAGCACACTGCTCTTCCAGGCAGCCTCCGTCCTGCGGCACTGAACCAGACTGCCCAGAACCCCAGGGAAGGGTGGCAAACCTGCTCCACTAGAGCTATCAAGCCCCTCTGTGCAGGGTCCTGCTCCTGCCACAGATGGGACTGAAAGGGGCACATGGCCTGTTTCTATCATGCAAAAACATTGATGAGTTCCCAGCAAAAAGGCTGGTCACCACATACCTTGATCATTTTCCACCAATGCCTGTAAAATATGCCGCTGAAAGCTGCAGCTTGCTATCAACAATTATTAACAATTTTTGAACTCTTTATAAACGACTTATAATCTTAATAACCCATGATGCTATCTCCAAATCCATGACACTAAAGGAGGAGAATCTGCTTTGGCTGTAATGCACATGAGAAAAACAGTGAAGCCCTACCTAGAACTTGGTAAACTTGGCTGCCATTATCATCTTCATCATCATCATCAATCCTTCCCCTCCTCCTCCTATTTGTGCTAGTGCTACACATTCTTTTCAATAATACTTGCAAAGTCAGTATGCGTACAGGCTGTTACCAATTATATGATGTTGCTATAATGCCACTGTTACGTTGCTACAATGCCACTGCTCTAATACACCTCTTATTTTGGGTGGAGGTAAAACATATGAAAGAGAAAGGGAAAATTATTTAGACAAATGAGAAATCTTTATAATAAAAGTTACTGTGGATGACCAGCTTTGTGAGATTCCACAGGCTGCTTTATTGAACTGTCTTTGCAAAAAAATAGTAATAAATACCATCAGTTACCAGTTAAAATGTTTGAAGTACCTTGTAAGGGAGGGTGAAGGTAATTTGTAGGAGATATCACTAAGATCAGTGACTATTTTTAGAAACAGACATTTGTAATGTTCAATTAGCCCTGCAGCACAGATACTGTTCTTAAGATTTGCTGTGTCTAAATATAAATATTTCTTATACTGCTCTATACTTCATTAAAAATAATGGTAGGAAAGACTTCCCATGCTCAACATGAAGTATCTCATGTAAAACATCTGGTCACTTCTGTTTGTAATAAAAAAAATCTCTGTCTTCAAATTCATATAACCCTACTTTCTTTTGCATAAGTGGAGTATATGCCTTGTCTGTACCCTGAGCAGTTCCTTAAAGCAATAGTAAAGCCATAAAACCTTCCATGTCCCCTCTTGAATTTCTGTACCACCTGTTGAGTTTTCATAACAAGATTTCTGACAGAGCACCTTCAATCCAACCACCAAATGAACCTCTGGTTAAAGTCTCTTATAAAACAGCATGCAGTGTTATTCTTTTGTTTCACAACCGTGCACAAATAAACCTTCTGAGACTTTCTGCAACAACAATTTGCATTAATATACGCTAAAAAAGAAAAGTAGCACAACTTTTTGGAATCACTGTTTGGACCAGTGGTGCCAAAGTATGACACCCAAAGGAATCAAACATTCACTACTTTAAAAAAAAAGTTCTTGAAGCTCAGTTCATCCAGAAGTTATAAACCAAATAATAGTACAAGTATTAGAGTACTACTGAAATCTATGCTGTCTGGTGGCCAATAAATTTGATTACTACATTCTGATTGCTTCTGATTTTGTACAGAATCTATGAGAAAAAGCTGCTAACCTGCTGGCTGTAATGCTATGAAATATTCTTCTAGGGAGGGAAAAATAACAAATAATGAAAAACTTGGAGATTTCAGTAGCAGCAAGCAAAAATACATATCAGACAGTGTAATTTTGCTGAAAAAGAATCTGCCTGGGGTCACTGCCAGTATAACAGCTCCCCCTCTGAGACTGCAAATGAACATCTCTGCAGCACTTGTGCTGCACATGGGGTGCTGCATTCAGCAGCTCAATGTCCCCATGGCTACTTGGTCTCTGCAGTGTAGGCAGCAGAGCCCCCTGCCCAGCAAGGCTGCACCCCAGAGGCATGCACTGATGGTGATAGCGCAGGGCTTTCTGAAGCAAGCTTACTGTCCTCTGATAAAAGTAAGGAGCAGTTATGGTGAAAACTCATGCAAACAGTCAGTGGAGAAGCCATACTGCTCCAGGAAGAGTGTAGAAACCAAACAGTGTTACAGCAGTGGCAGCCTGGTTCCCTACCTCAGCATGAGGGAGAACTTCCCTCACCCTCTTTCCTCACTTGGTTTGCTTTAATCTCTCTGGTCTCTCAGCTGATTGGATGGTGTACTGCCCAGCGAAGGCTCAACCATTTACATCATAGCAAGGATAATTACCTGGGATTTGCTGTCTTTGCATAGGACTACAACACAGGGCTGTGTAAGGCCTGGCAATACATGGGTCCCAACAAGAATGAAAATGATTCAGAAAATGTATGGAATACTTAAAATCCAATTATTTTCTCAGTATCTGCAGGCTCCAGCTTATGGCTCAGCAACACAAGCAAACAATAGAGATCGTTCATCGTTACAATCAAACCGTGTTTGCTGACCTGAGTCAAGGTATTTGAAGCATGTTCCTGAGTTAACACAGGTTAGGACTGATCCTGCTTCATTCTCAGATTGCCACCATGGATTGCAGCTCCTCCAACAGTCTAAAGTATGATGACTTCAAAAAATGCTGGCGGCAGACAATCCTTAAACTTTGTTATTCTCTTACTCATTCTTTTCCTTTAATAAAAAAATGTTGAACTTTTCATTCATTGGCATAAAATTAATCTCATTTACTACATGCAATTTGAACTGGTTGACATGGTCATACTTCTAAAGACCATGTCAGAACAAGTGTTTCTTGGAGAATTAAAAACTGTGGCACATGTCTCTGGAAGTTTTCCATATCTTAACAGAAAGTGGTGTAAGACCTCTGCAATTTGGCGAGAAATGTTGAGAATCCAAAAGTCAATTAAAAGACAAGTGTGCCAATACTCTTCCCAATACAAATTTTTCCTGATCAAACTGTAAAAATAATTTTTAAGTCTGAAGTTAAAACTGTTATTTTTTACCAAAAAGTTTTATGTTGGTAACTATAACTGCAACAGATAAGTTACCTATTTTCAGTAGATCATTTATTTTATAAATAGATCTTTTAGAAAACTAATAATGTCATTATGATGCTGTTAATCTCACAGGTTGACAGCTATAATGGCCTCAGCCCTGGCATTAGAAGGAAAACACTCATGAACTCCTAGCTATAAGCCATTTTGCTTTATTTTCAAATTCTATTCAAACTAAGAAAAGGTTACTCTGATTAGTTTGGAAATATTACACCCAAAGGGGAAGTTTAAGCAGCAAGAACAAAACCACTAGGGTGCAACCTAAATAAAAGTTCTTCTTAAAAGACGGTGATAAATTTGTCTCTGCAAGTAAGTTCACAGGGCAAAACTATCAAACTGTGAGTCACTGAGCAATATGGCTACAGGGACTTCTGAATTAACTTGGATAAAGTAGTTAGGAAACTTTCGTTAAGTTACTCTTAAGAAAACAGCAGTAAAAGTGATGCTTTCTGCTGTTGATCCTCGATCATGTGCAGAGGATCAAAGCAAATACTTTAATCAATAAGATACAGAGCAGTGGTAGAGCCTGTTTGGTTCCTAAGCCCACAGAGAAGCAGCCCCCATGGCCATATGCATTCCTCTCCTGTCAGGGCTGTGCAAGAAAAGGGCAGGTCAAGCCAGTGAGGTGTTTGCTGGCACAGACACAGTGACATACAAAACAACATTAGCAGGTATTTAAAGAAACCTCAGAGGAAGAAAAACAAAACCAACTGAACAAAAACACAGAAAAACAAACAAACAAAATTATTCTTGCTTCTATGAAGAAAACTTCCCCAAACAGATCCACTGCAAATGAATTGGTTGTCAGTCAGTGAACAGGTTGCAGTGTTTGCTTCTCTTCCAGGCCCTGGACACCAGGTGTTCCTACCATAGCCCAAAAACCACACGATCTCTCCAGGTATCACCCTCAGGGAGCAAATGAAAAAGATGTTTCTTTCAACAGAGTCATGGTGAGCACATCAAGATTCTCAGTGGCACAGTCATATGAGAAATTTTGTTGGAAAATCAAGACCATCCACATTCTGTCACTGAGAAAGTGATGGTTTACATTCTGCAGAATTTCATCACTGAAATGTTTTACATTTTACTACCTATATATATTACTACATCCAATATTATTTTGAGATTATTCTTGCCTTTAATGATGATGCACATTTAATTACCGATTTCAATTTCTTTTATATACTTTCACATAGCCACTCATTAAGAAGAAAGGGCTTCATGATGACATTCAATGAAACTGATCAGAATTAAATTTTAGAATGGGCTGATTAAACTGAAGCAAATGCTCTTGGAAGAGTGTGCTTTTAATAAGGATTAAGGTCAATTGAATTAATTTGGCTTTTGCTTATATTCTGCCTAATTATCCATCTGAAATTGATGAGAATGTTCATTAGAGACTTACATCTTTTCAGGTTATTGCAGCAGTGCTGGGAGGGATGATCTTTGCACCTTGGTTGTGATGCAGCTGAGTTTCAATTATGAGCATTGTCCCTCTTTTTTGTGGTGGTGGTGATAAAGACAGGTGCTGACATTCATATTCAGAATGCATTTTCCATCTGTGATCAGTAAGGTAACTGACTTGTTCTGTAGAGCCTGAGGTGCTCTTACTGAGCTTTTGATATTGTGAGCTTGTTGAACCCTTCAAAAACTGCCTTTATTTCTCCAGCAGCTCTAGCTGTAGAGGCTTAAGTTCTTCAGGGAGTATACAAGTCACCAAACATTGACTGAACCCAGTTATTCTGTAACATAACTCAAAAATTAATCCTTACTGATTTTTATAAGCACATTCAATCTAATGACTTAGCTGTATAAAATTTTAAAAGACAGTATTTCCTAATTATTGCTACCTATATTAATGTCAGCCATTATGTTTTTTTTCTTGCCTAATTATACAGAGAAACCTTACCATATCCAGCACAGTATTTAGAAATTGTGAGTAGATACTAATATTTGAGAAATCAATACCATATACCCATCTGACTTGTTTGTTAATCTGGGCCAAGCTAGTTGTACTAAATGCAAATAATGAGGCTGGTGCTTTCCCTTTTGTTATTGGTTTAACATATTAGTAGGTCCTTACTGGGAAGATAAGCTATCAACCTTTGAATGTCAGAAATGCCAAATGACATATTGTCTCTCCTCATCAATACTCTGACTCATTTGTGTCCACACTTCAAAGAAATTAAACTGCAATTTGTATTCTAAATTTTGTACCCAGTGGGACTGCGTTCACAGGACAGTCACTTGACATTTCTGTTAGGAATGTCAGGGTGAAACATGTCTCCCAAAGGTAAGTACAGCCAGGAGCTCCACTTGACCGCTGGACAGTCATGGCAGTCCATATAAACCTAAGAATATTTCTGCTTTAGTGGCATGAGCATGGGTTGCCCAGGCTGCTGTGCCAGGCAGGGCTTACCCAAGGAGGGCACTGAGCTGCAGAGAGCTGCCAGGAGCCAGCCAAAGAGCGCTCCCCTGCTGCCAGAGCCTGACGGCCCTGGACCCTCTGCAGCGGCTGAGGCCCCTCACTGCCCAAAGGGCCAGGGCAGCCCCCTCCTCCTCTTGCTGTGGGTCCCGCCAGCTGCCAAGGAGAAAAGAGCAAAGAGCACTGGAGAAGTGGCAGATGGGCACTCCCAGACCCTTTCAGCACCGCCTCCCCCGCTGAGTGCATGGGAGAGGCATCGTTTGGGAATAAGGGGCCTCAAGGTCTCAGCTCTGTCCTGCAGCAGCACAGTGGGGACAGACGTGCTGTGCATTAGTGTCCGTCTGTGAGAGGAAGAAAGAAGGGCCATCCTGCCCCTGTCTTCCCCAAACTCACCAGATGCATGGCCACCTTTGCTGCCAGATGGAACAGGACATGGCTGCTGCTTTGCACCAGCCTGCAAGAAACGCACTGCACTCACCGACCAGCCCTACAGCAGAAAAGGTCCCCAGCCAGCAGTGTGAGAGATGGGGAGGGCCCAGACTGCACTCCAAGAGATCCTCACCTTGGTCTGGCCCTCAGTCAGCTTCTCCAGGCTGCTGGTATGAAGCGTCATTTCCTGGGTGAGGGTAAGAGCAGAAGGTGAGAAGTGATGCACCTGATGCTGTGCTGGTGCAGCCTCTGGGTGCAGAGCCAACACAGGAGGGACACACAGCATTGTGGCCACTCAGCAACCTCAGCAGGGGCCTGATGGAGGGCAGCTGGGTCATCCGGGCTCCCTCCCATCCTTCTGGTGGCCTGTGCACAGAGAAAAGGCAGAGAAAGAGCTGTGTGAGGCCAGCCCAGGGAGCACTTCCAAGCTGCCCTGAAACAGCTGCCAGGTACCATGTGGCAGGCAAGCAGAGATCAGCTGCAGTGCAGAGGACAGGGATGGGCAGGTGCTGGCTGGACATAGCAGGGCAAAGCCATTCTGCCAGCTGTGCCTGCATAAAAGCTGTCCCCAGCCCTGAGGGCACCCCTCCCCAGCTCAGGAGCGGTGTTTCCACATCATATGGCTATGTCTGGAGCACCCCCACGTGATGTGAGCACAGGTTGCCTAGGCTGCGGTGCCAGGCAGTGCTTACCCAAGGAGGGTGCTGAGACAGGGCTCCTTCTCCTCCAGGGAGCTGCAGGAAGAGAGAGGAAGCCTGGGTGCCCGCTGCTCCCCAGCCTGCAGGCAGAGGTGGGCAACCGCACAGCCCTGCCCCAAGGGGGTGGCCACAGAGGCAGGACAGAGCCCCATGGCGCAGGACTGAGGTGCCGCCTGGCACTGAGACTCACCAGAAGGTGACAACACAGGTGCCGCAGGGTCAGATGAGGATGAGGGATTTGGTGGCTTTGCCTTCCTCCTCCTCAGCACCATCCCAAGCTGCCCCCTTCCCACTGCTCAACACCCACAGCTGGCCCAGGGCCAGGCAGAGCTTCGGGAAAGGGGTGTTGCCATGTTTGCAGAGAGGAGCAGCAAGGAGTTATCTGGAGGTGGCTGAGCCTGGTGGCTCCCCTCTGGCATCCACCCGCCACAGGCATGGCCACGGCTGCCTCCATGCCAGGGTGCTGAGGGCCTGGGACTGCTCCCTGGGTGTCCCTTCCCTGGTGCCAGGGCCAGGGCTTGGGAGGAACAGCAGCTGGGGTCTGCAGGGCTTACTGGGGCTTGACAATAACCAAGGCATCGCTGAAGAGGAGGAGGTCTCTCTTCCTCATCACAGGGCCTGGGATCACCCTCACCCACTGGTGGAGCAGTGGCCCAGGTGATGCTGGGACAGGCACATGGTGCTGCTCAGGCTCAGGGTCGTCACTGCAGAGCGGATGGGGCATGAGAAAGGCCATTGCTGCTGTGGGGCCCAGCTGTGCCGGCATGTCCACGAGCCACAGAGGGAGCTGATCTGGAGCCAAGGCAGCAGTTCAGCTGGCCCATCCCAACACATCCAGTAACTTCACGTGACACACACTGATGAGGCTCAGAAAAGTTCTTCACTCTCCCCAGTGCCAGTGCATGTTAGCACAGTGCTGTCCCAACAGGCCCTGGTGCTGTTGCTGTGCCAGTGCCAGGTCAACAGAACAGCCGGACATTCTGACCCCAGCGGTCTCTCAAGGGGGCACTGGAGGATCTCCCCAGTGTGCCTATGTCTCTCTCATCCTGGGGAGCCCAGACCTGCGCACAGCACTGCAGGCATGGCCTCCCCAGCACTGAGCAGAGACAAATGGTCACCTCCCTCCAGCTGCTGGCAAGGCTTTGCTCAGGGCAAACCAGGGCACTGTTCACCACCTTTAGGCAAGGGCACCTTGCTGGCTCCTGGTCAACTTGGTGTCCACTGGGACCCCAGGGACTCTTCTGCCACCCTGCTTTCCCGCAGCTCTGCCAAGCTGGTTTTGGTAACAACTATGTTTGGATGTGTCCCAGAATGCTTCATGCCTATAACAGTCCCAACTGCAGTCAGATTGATTATGCACAAACTCCTCACAGAAAAGAAACAAAGAGAGATCTGTGGGGATAACTTTTAAAAAATGTCCTGCAGTTTCAGAATTTAGCTTAGTGTTAGGCAAAATCTTGAGCTCAGTCTAAATTTTATTAGTTAAAATATTTAGCAGTTTCCTCAGAAAGTCTTTGTAGCACTGGAGGTAGGTGAATCTGGTAGCTATAGAGGAAGCAGGAGGCACCGGTTCAGTTACAATGACTTAGAAGTTTGGTTTTCATCCAACCTGCAAACAGTCAAATTATCCCAATTAATGGCCTTGTGGACCTTAGCACAAAGCACAATGATAATCTTTCTCAATCACTTAAGTATTCCTCTTCATTATAATCATTTATGCTCAAAAATACTTCAAATATTGATTTATATCTATATATAAAATATTCTATTTAAGTTGAACTTTTTCAAAATCCCATTCAAATTGGTGGGATTATTAGTATTATGTGATTTTAAGACCAAGATCTTAACATTCACTCAGAAACTGACAGCCACCCTGGTGGTCATGTAACTCCTAGTGTGACCAAGTATTTGCCTTGCTGCAACACCCTTTATGTTGTAAGTATTAGTATGATAACTCTACACATCAGTGCAGGGTATACTCCAATGATGAACATCTGTAGGGACAGGAGGATTTAAGGCATTGGAAACTCCTAGGTCCTTCTTTTCTCCTAAGTCACAGTATGCTGAGATTTCTTTGCCTGGTACTGAATTACAATTATCTATGAATACAGAAGTAACTTATAAGAAGTAGGGGAAGTAAGGGGTGTAGCAGTCTGTAGTTCTCCTTTGAGGTAGAGGACAGAGCAGATGTCCCAGATTACACATATGTATTGACTACCAGAAGACACTTGTCTTTAGTCACAGAAATCTCAATTTCACAGTCCTCTCTGCTTTCATGTTTCTATTTTATTTTGTATTTGCATCTGATAGTATCTTTACATCTGTATCATATTCCATCTGTTATATAAAAAATGCAATCTGCAAAGGAAAAATGCAAGAATTTACAGAATACAGCAAGATCAGTTTACATGCTCTTTGAGGAAAAGAAGGGTCTCTCAGTACTCATGCATGCTGTGTTTTCATCCTTCATAACTAACCGTACTAGTCAGACTGGACTGAGTGACTTCAAAGAGCTACAAAATACTGCCTTAAAACTGAAAAGTACTGTCTTCAGACACTGTGTTTGGGCTGTCAAGGGAACTGCAAATTCATCCAAACAGCAACATTTTGAAGAGGTTTTTTTTTCCACCTTTCTTTTAATTTTAAATTATTTTTAATTTCAGAAACAGAACAAGCAAACAGAAGATGGTGCAGAAGGATGCCAGAATGGGGGCTGAAGGAACTAAAACTTTGAAGTTCAATGTCTTTGAAGTAATACTAAATAGCACTAGTTCGTGCCAGGAACTAAAAATCACAGTTCTTTAACTGTTTATGTGGAATTCTATTTTTACTAGCAAAAAAAAATAATATAGGCTGTCAGGGAAAAACCCTGCAAATCTGTGTTTCTAAGTGCTGTTTTCTGGGTTTTGTGCCATCTCAAAACTCCTTAATTTGTCTTCTAAATCTGGAAATAATTCTCTTTTTTTTTTTTTCAAGCAGCTGTAATTCTCTAACGTGTAAAAAAACCAACATTTTTTTTCCTTTTAAAAAAAGTACATACATTTCTAGATTACTTATTTTCTGGTTTGTTTATCAGTGTTTTGAAGATGATATTTTTTTAAGCCAGGATTTTAAAAGTAAACTTGGACTGATAGCTGTATGAGTTCCAATGAAAGACTTTAAGGACTATTGACAATCCTAAACCCAAGTGTCAAAGCAGACCAAACACTGATTATTGGATTTTTGCAGCAAAAGACAAAGAGAATTTTGTGAAGTATTGGACTTCCAATCACCATTATCATAGGTGAGAATAAAATCTGCGATGGACGGATAGCTACCCTAGGGTTACAAGATTTTACTCCTACTACAAAAGAAGTATAAGCATAGAACCAGGCAAAAACAGATCATACCAAATTACTACTGTGGAGTTGTAATTATTATTTTGAAGGACTCATTGCTGGAAGCAGCATCTTTCAACAATATCATATAAACTTCATAAATCCTCAGCTGCTGAATAAAGAGACAGCCTAAGAAGCTTAGCTTTCAGAGTATCCAGAAAAGATTACCTGTTCTAGTTGGTGAATATCATAGTATTTGAACAGGACAATTTGCAAATATTAACATATCGTCTCTACTGTCTCAAAAATGTAAGCAAACAAAATTAACCCACCAGGTTTTTTTCTCTTTCAGACTCTTGATTTTTATGCTAAGTCTTGATTTAGGGGATTCATTGATGATTTTTCAACTTCTACGGTTAAAAAAACCCTATAAAACATGACATGTTCCTTTCTGTTATTGAGTAGATGACAGTTCTACCAGAATGTGGATCTGTATCTGTGTCTTTTGAGCTTAGTAATATAGCATGTTCATTTAATTCTGCATGAAACAAATTGTGTACAGTTCTTTCAGTTTTTCAATCTGATTGAAGTATGCCTTTAAGAAAAATAATAACAGGCTATGCTTGAAAAATATAATTTAAAATTTCTTTGAACATGAAAATGTCTCATTTGCTCTGAAATGTGTTTCTGAGTAATAATAATTAAACAATAAATCAGTGTTTGAAGTCTGTTTATTCTCAAAGATACTAACTACATACAATCTGTTTTCCTTTGTGATGAAATTTAGATAAATTTGAACATAGCCATTACATTAGAAATTAGCCACATCTTCTCAGTAGGGTACATAAGACCTAATTCTTGATCCATTTAAATCCGTAGCTAAACTTCATTAAACTTCAAAAGTTCAAGACTGGTTTTACAACATATTAAAATGTTTCATTCTTCTCTTTTTAGTATTTTTTATTCACGTGACTAGATTTGTTCCATAAAAATACAAAAATAATATTCTAAGAAACTAAATAGCTCTCTTCTCATTAGAACTACTGCTTCACTTCAACAGTACTGTTGCTAGTTAGAGGAAGGTTTTGCAGATACTTTTTGTGTGTGTGAGAAACAGACGCAGCTTTTTATAAAGGATAAAAGTAATCAGGCTTAATTAGGTTAGCTTGGCACCTCCCCTAGTGTGGCCATTTATTTCCCTGCTTGCACTGAAAAGACATTTCAGTTGAAGTCCTCATCATGCCACCCTCAAAATTCAGAATACAAAATTGAACCTTAACAACTATGGAGCATGAAGGAAAAGTTAGGTCTCTTTCCCAGCTAAGACTCTCTGAAGCAAGGAAAGTGTTAATTAAGACGTCCCAAAGTTCATCTCCTGTGGGTGACCACAAGCTGGCTGCAACTCTGACTCCAAAAGTGGTTGATGTCCACCTGGTCAGCTCCTTGGCAGTCGCCAGTGACAGCTCCTGCCAGTTTGACCTTTGATAGCTTTTTCTGACCAGTCAAAACCACCTATAGCTAAGTCCACTCCTGGGTTATCTGAATTTCTATCTATATTAGACATCTAAACCTACTCCAGGACAACTTGCAAGTGTTTGTCAGTGTCAAGGAGCTGTGAAAATGTGAATGTCAACTCCAAAAAATAGGACAGTGTCTGCAAGCATGCGCATCTCAGTAATTCTTATAAACAGAATGGCAACGTATGACAGCTGCGTACAGTTAGAAACATAGAAATGTCTGGGTTGGAAGGGACCTCTAGAGGTCGTCTAGTCCAATCCCCCTGCTGAGAGCAGGGACATCCTCAACTAGAGCAGGTTGCTCAGAGTTCTGTCAAGCCCCAATTTGAATGTCTCCAGGGATGGGGCCTCAACCGCCTCCCTGGGCAACCTGTTCCAGTGCTCCACCACTCTCGTGGTAAAGAACTTCCTCCTTATTTCTAATCTAAATCCA
>JAAGNO010019555.1:4585-19364 GCA_033439905.1 Ceryle rudis | reverse complement strand
GGAGCTGTGAAGGGAAAAATCCTAACACAGATATGTGACTAAACTGTGTGACAGTAGATAAACTACATCCTGAACTCGTTATTATATGCACCTCTAAAATATTATGGTACAGGCTGGTATCTTAAGTTTTCCAAAGCACTTAGACTTGAATCTCAGTTTGTAGCATGTATTAGTTGGTGGAACCCAAGCTTTTCCCAGCAGGCCAGGAGCAACCTGGTACCCTGCTTCAAAGCAATCCCATAGGTCCCTTCCCCAGTCTTTGCATTGGCAGCAAAACTTGATCATTTAATGCTCTTTCGGTGACTCAGATACATTCATAGGGCTTTACAATCTTTACAGAGACTTTCTGTTGGCACCACAGTCCCTGCAAAGAGAAGCGGCACGTAACAGACTGCAGTGTAGTAAGACTTGGTTTAAGAGCAAGGAACTGTGCCACGGGTTTAATCTGTGGCTGTTGTGTTGGATTATTTTCATGGACCTGGTTCTCAGAAATGCAACAGAACAAATACAATAATTAATGTATGAAATTACCTGGAATTCATTCACAGTTACTTGTGAGTACTAATATCTAATCAGACACTGCTCTGGGGACATGTGTGCACTGGTGCTTCCAATTAGAAGTCATTACAAAACGTGCATGCACATTGCTGAAAAATTTGGTTATGTAGTAAACATAGTTGGCTTTGCTTGTTGGCATTGCATGCAAAACTGTTCTCAAAAAAGCTAATTGCATTGTGCTTTGAATATGTGAACTGATGAGGTTAAGTAATGAAGGTGCCTAAGCTTATCGCTTTACTAATATTAGTATTTTCTATTAATGACATTGTTTACAGCTGTTTATGCAATGTAGTGCTGTTTTTCACAATATTTACTTAGCTGCAATTTGGTTTCAGTGATGTTTAAGCAGATACTTAGAAGTAAAATGTTCCAAAAGCATGGGGCCTCACTGTGAACAAAATGAGTATGCGAGGACATTTCAGGGCATTCAAACCATGCTGAAGCAAAGCACTGGGAAGGTGACTCTTTGCTGGAACAATACAAGACTTTGTTGTAAGGAATGTTTATAATTAAAATCCCACTCCCAGTGTTTTGAGAGGTTGCAGACACCAATTGTGTGTGTTTATTTTCTCTGGAATTCAGTGGTTCTTCTCTACATTCCCACCTCTGGAAAACACCAGGACTCTGATTTTCTTCAGGCTGAGACAGGCAAGCAGACCTCAAAGTGAAGAAAGCAGAGCCCTTATGAGTTTAAGCTTTGTGGGAAGAACAAGTTTTTGACAATTTTTACCTCCAAAAAAGGAGTTATCACAGCTAACCAAGAAACCAGCCTAGAGAGCTGAGGGATTAATGTTAGTCTCCCTTGATGTTTGCAGAATGAATTGATGAACAGGCAGATGAAGAAGATGAGCTGCAGTGTTCAAGCCTCATACTCTGTGAAAGCACAGGGTAATTTCCAATACAGTATTCAAACCACCCAAGGTAAAGAGATGGTTGATGTTATTTTATCCTCATAGCTTCAGCCTGAAGCTCAGACTTTTATGTGTTACTTTCTTTTTCTGTAGCCCATACAGAAGTCTTCCAGTACTCTTACTGGAAGTTCTCTATTTGGGATTGAACTCTACTAGCATTTACCTTCCTGAATATTTGCTTGTGAAACTAGATTGAAAAAGCCTTAACTGGATGTTTGCCTGTACCTGGAATGCAGTTCATGTGCCAGTAGATTTTATATATAAGAAGCATTTGTCCATTTAGCTTTCTGTGTTTCATAAGGCTATAGATTTCTTTGTTACACGTAGGAGCTGTCACTCTGGATCAGAGCTGTGGTGATTCATTGGCTTAATGCTACCGGAACCAGAAGCAACATTCACATGAGAATTTCAATTAAGAATCAGAAGAGATGCAAGATACACAATTTTAACAGGGAGGGTGATTCATCATTGGGAAGGAAGCAGCCGTGGAAGCAGTGAATTTTTAATTTGTGTTTGCAAATTAACACTGGAGGTCTTTCTGGAAGATAAGCTGTAGCCAAAACCAAGTTACTGGGCTCAGTACAAGGATAACTGAGTGAAATTAGATGACATATGATAGAAGAATGGGCTACATGAAGAGAAACTTTTCAGTTCATTTGTCCTAAATTCAGAAGAATAAAGTCCCTAGGAACAGAAAAGATTAGCTTTCTCAGGAGAAAACTACTTCTGACTAGAGGTAGAGAGACTACCTCTGACTTCTCCTCCTCCTCCTGTCATTTGAAGCTGAGAAGGATTCATGCTGCTGGCTTGGTGCTGACCTTTGACAGAGACCACTGGCACAGCACCAATACAGTGCTGAAGCTGTGTGCTTTTACTAAAGGGCTGGCTTTAGAAAATAAGAGACCTGCAAAATCAGCATATGTTTTGCATGGGAGGAAAGTGATGTGACAGAGTGTGTGTGTGTGTGTGTGTGTGTGAGGAGGAAGGCAGTTAGGAAGATCAAATTCCTCATTTTCTGTCCCTAGCAACTGGGAAGTGTAATCAACTGTGGGGTTTTTTTTGTGTTTTTGAAATATTCAGTAAATCTGAAATTGTGTCATACTCTGAATATACCTTAGTTCATGCGTGTTGGGGCTACAAGTAGCACGTCTTGTTTCATTGGCATGGATTGTTTATGTCTCTGAATTTGTTATTCATGAAGGCCAGATACCAGTAGGTGGTTTTGTTTACAACCTCTTTTTAAAGACCATTGTGATCTCCTGTTGTTTTCTACCCTGGAAAGGGTTATATTTAATCTGTGGCAGTAAAATAAATTTATATGCTAAACAGGAACTGGATCAGACATCACTGAACTGCAGAGGGACAATATCTACAAGACGATGTTCTTTCATGTCCTTATTCTTTTTTGCTGGGATGGACACTTCCATTTTGATATAATTTTTCTGTCATATTTCCTGGTCTTGCTTCTGATTTATCCTTCAAGATTTACACTCCTGGATGGCCACCAGTAGACATCAAACTGAAAAGAGAAATCCCATAGTCCTCCATGTGTTCATGTCTCTTACAATTAGCAGATTTATGGGAACTGAGGGAAGGATCAGGTGTTTCCAGCAGCTTGAAGCACATACAGTTGCAAAAGTAATAGCTCTTGTCTCAATTATTTACAGCCTTTGGCCAAAGTGGCAAAAGCTAGCTGCCAAAACCTCAATTGCAAAATCAACTGAAGTGGCTGTCCACCACTAGACCTAAAACAGATGCTCTCTGTTAACCTCTCTCCCTCCCCAGTGGGGAGGAGAAAGGGAATAAGGGAGAGAGACTTAGCAATTAGAAAAGAAATCTAGAATGGCCTTAATGAAAATAATAATAATAGAATGAAATATATAAAAATATATAGAAAACCGGTATCTAACCCAACACACTCTGATGGCAATTATGTCACCATCACCACTGATGCTGTGGAGTGGGCAGTGGGGAAGTCCCAGATTGGACTGAGTAGCAGATGGGAATGGGATTCAGAAGATGGATTCTGGAATTAGATTCAGCAGCACCCAGATCAGGATCAAAGGAAGAACAGACAGGGTCCTCCTCGGACGCTGTCCATAAAAGAAGAGAGCTTGACCCTTGTGGTCCCTCAACTTTATACTGAATATGACCTATCTATGATGGAATACCTCATTGGTCACCTGTCCTGTCTGCTCCTCACTGGAGATGTGGCCTTTTACTTTCTGCACCCTCAATGTTGTACACAAGATTTAGCAATGACCTTGGTCCTCACAGGAGCAAGTACAAGCATGACCCTTTCTGCACACATCACTTCTAGAAGCAGGCACTGTCTGTGAAAACATGCCATTACCTTCAGAAAGTGCATTTAGTCAGACGAGACATAACAGAAAGGTAAAATCACTGAATAGAATTAGTTCTGTTCTCACTCAAACCAGGACACCATTTCCACTACCTTCTGGCTTTTAATAGAGGGAAAGCTGTAGCTAATTTATTTAATAAGAAACCTGATGATGGTTGTCTGGCAGGTTTTGAGAGTGGTAGCCTTGTGGGACACATGCCAGACGAGGGGGGGCTTGATCTGTCCCAGTTCCTGGGCTGTGTAGGCCTTGTCTCACTCCAAATATGAATTAAAACTGTAGGCGCTATGAACTTTATAAAAAATAAAACTTAGTTGGAAGTTAAGTGGCAAATGACCTTTGATCTAGATACTTCATCTCCATGTAAGTGCTTTAAGCCCTTGGGTCCTTGCCCTAAGAAGCCACTTTTCTATACTGATTTTCTGCAGGGATAAAAGTGTTAGACCTATGGGCTTACCTTCTGTTGGGTTGTTGTCCTAAGCACATCTCCGACTACTTGCCTGCACTGAAAAACTGGTGCTTAGTAATGCATCATTTTGAGTGAGGGTAAAGTCTGTTCAGCACTAAGGGTGTTGAAACCTGAGAGATCAGACTGAAACCTCACTAGGGTGACAGAATGTCACTTTCAAGATGAACTCTGAATATTTCTGTGGTCATGAAAAGGAAGACTGCATCAAAAAGCCTTACTGCTAATCCCTCTGTCTCACTGTTTTTCCAGAAGGACTGAACAGGAATATGTGACAGTTCTCTCCGCAACATTGGTCTATGTATGATTTTTGGAGATAGTGGCTCTTACTGAATTACTGAGCTAGTCTATCAGACAATATCCTGACTTCACTGGAATTTCACATCCTGAGTTTGATGTTTGTGATATTTTCTGTTATATTTGTCATAAGGCTGTCATGGCAACAAAGGGACAGTGAGATTTGCTTTCAAGTCCTGCCTATTTGTTATCCAGATGAAGTGATGGTATGCCTCTGGTTATTAAATGTAACTGCCCTTATTAAACATCTTCCACATGGTCATGTCTAACCAAGTATTTTCTCAGCTTCACACTCCCCTCCTTTTCCCTCTTTTGTGGTCAAGCATGAAAAGGGATTTTGTTTTAAATAATCACAACTCTGTAAGAGCTGACTCCACCAACTGTTTTGACACAGGGTATTTCCACCCTGCCAAACTGTCCTTCTATCCTACCTAAGATATGATCAGCCAGGAACTCCAGCATCCTCAGCATGATGAAACCCCAGAATGGCAGCCCTTCCTCCATATGTTTGCAGTGTGGACACAGACACCTTGCCTCCTGCATGAAACTCCTCTTTGTCCCACTTGATATCCTTGCTGTCCTGAGCTACAGAAACTGCAAGCAGTAAAGAAAAAATGGTTTAAGTATGAATGGATAAATTGCTGCAGACTCAGGCCTGGAATATGTCAAATTAAAAATGAGACATAAACCACCCCTGCTGACAAGCAGTGCAATATAGTTGCTTGTGAAATTTTGTATTTGCTCATATTTTGTTTGTGGCAATTTTGGCAGCTTGTTCTTAGAGACTTCACAGTCAGCTGATTTATCCCTGATATTTATGTTTTATTTTCCATTGCTTAATTTCTTCTCCTAACTAAGTTTTGCCTCCTGCATGGCTGAAGTATTGCCATTCCCTCTTTGATAGCTAAATACAAAGTATGTGGTTTGACATTAGCTACACAAAGTTACCAAGCTTCCAAAGTCATTTATTGTACCAGGGAAGTTGAACAGAAGTTTCTCTGTGAGTTATTTAAAATTGATCACAACCTTTATCTCTTATCCCAGACAGCCTTTTTCTAGGATATGAACATTAAAATCTAGTTCTTAATGATTTGATACAACCATGAGAAAAGGATCTGGCTACTGTGGCATTCAATTTATTTTAAGATTTCACATAACTAGTGAGGAAAGATAGGTGCAGATCATGAACTAGAAATTCCATCTTGAATGCTGATCTTCCCAAGAGATTTCTTTTCTTTGTTCTATGCTTTGTTGTATTTGAAATACTATTTTAAATTCATGCATTGAAATTTTTTCCTTTGATCTGGGGTAATTTGGATCCAGCAGAAGATGTACAATATGTCGATAACACATGAAAATTGCACCAAATTAGTTAATGCTAAAGATAACTGTAATTCCTAAGGTATTGCTCGACAATCATTGTTACAGTAATGTGAACTGAATTTATTATGAATGTCATCACCATAAATTTCTCTGTTAAGACAGGATGCACACACAAAGACTGAGTTTCTTGTTACTTTTGCACATGCAAAAGCAAACCCGCAACATTTGAAAAGACACATTGCCCTCTTAAATAAATTTCAGAAGTTTGTCTATAAGTAGTCATTTTTTTTTATTTTGTGATAAATCGGTAATGCCCTAGGGCTCTTCCAGAATATGTATGCAAACCAGATTATCAGCCAAACAGAAATTTCATTCTCTTGAACAATTACTTGCAGTCATTTCAAGAATGAATGTTCATCTTTTGCCTACAGATGCTGTTTTTGAATATGGCCTGGTTTGGGTGAGAACAGAACTAATTCTGTTCAGTGATTTTACTTTTTAGCTGTCTCTTCTAACTAACTGCACTTTCTGAAGTTAACAGCTCATTTTCACAGACAGTGTCTCCTTCTAGCACTGATAGTGCTTGATGTTTATAGAGTTACTACCAAAGATTGTGTGTGCAGAAAGGCTCTTCCTTATACTTGCTCCTGTGCAGACCAATTTTGTGTGCCATGTTGGGGGTGCAGACAGTAAAAGGCTGCACCTGTGGGAGGGAGTGGGCAGGACAGGTGACCCTAATCTGACCAACAAGGTTCCATCCCATATATATGTCACATGCAGTATAAAGCTGAGGGATCACAAGTGTCAAGCTCTCTTCTTCTATGGCCAGCATCCAAGGAAGACTCTGTCCATTCTGCCTTTGATCCTGATCTGCGGGTTCTTGAATTCCATTCCAGAATCATCTCCTAAATATGATTCCTATCTGTCACTGAATCCAGTCTGGGACTTCCCCAGTGCCTCCTCCACAGCATCAGTGTTGATGATGACATAGTTGTCAATGAAAGGCTTGTTTGATACTTGTTTTCTATATATATGTATATATTGTTTATATATTCATAAATATAATTTTCTACAGTATTTACCTCAGATTCTGTTTTATAACTTTTAATACAAATGCTTGTGAAAGCTCTACAGTGTGTCCCTCTACAGGCAGGATGTCTGTGTTTATTCTGCAAGTGGACTAGTGCATTTTTCTGTCTGAGCAATATTCAAAAAGAAAAAAAAAATAAAACCTTATCAGGTGGATTTTTATGGCTAGTCCATCTTTGGAGCTTTAGATTACAGTCATATATCTACTTCCAAAAAGTGAAGACTTCCAAATAAATAAGTAAATAAAATCTTCAGACTTTCAGTACTATTCCGTGGTTATATATGAATAGAGCTTCCAGGCACGTGAAGAAAAAAAAAAAAAGATGCAATAACTTAAAATAAATACTTAACTGTAGCAATTTCAATGTCATAATATTTGTTTTATTTCCCATAGAGTACTTTAAAAAAGCATTTTCTTTTAAATGCTGAACTGTTTTCTGAGTCAACTCGAGTAAGGTAAAAGTCTATTGTGTATTTTGGGGTGCTAATGAACTAGTAGACATTTGGTGTGACACTAACACATTAATTTATGCTCTGTAAAAGAATAAGATGCTCTGCTAATAAAAAATGTGCAGATTGCACATTTAATGCAGTGTAAGTATCAAACAGTCTCCAAATAACTTTTTTGCTAGTTCACACCGCTACATTATGGGAGCTGTAAGACTAAGAATAAAGGAGTGCTATACTGACTATCGACCAAAATAATTACTTTAAAGACTCTAATTTTCTCCTCTTAGCATGCTCTTTACTTTGATGCTTCTTGCAACATCCATAATTTATTTGAATGAACCCATTTCTTATTAATGAAAACATCTGTTAGATACTAGAGAATAGTAAGTGTTTGTAACCTTGACCCTTAAAATCAACCAAAAGCAGAGCTTAAGTTTAAGAACCTTTGGGAGTTTCATAAATTTTATGATTTCTTATACAAGTGCAAATAAGAACAAGCTCTGGCTTAGTACTGAGGCATTTCATGTAATATTTTGACATGCCTGTCTTTTCCACAATAAAATGCTTTATAATGCACTGATAATGCTTGTATTTGCCTTTACCTCAAGTTTCGACTGATTGTAAACACAGAAATTACTTAACAGAAGCTGAAGGGTTGTTCCCAGTTTAGTTACAGACCCCTTACAGTTAAGCAAAAGTCAAGGACTCAATATTTCCTTAGATATTTTGTTGGATATTGATGGCTAAAGTAACTTAAATACTGGAACTGGAATTGCCTGAGGGTTTGGGTTTTTTTCTGTCGCAGAATCAGGAGCATTTTAGGTCATGGAAGAGGTTGGATATTCTAAATATTTGTTAGTTTGATCCTGAGGTAATGGGTGAAATGAACATATTGGGAAGACAGGCTCTTTTTGGTTTTGCTCCTTAGTAACTGGACAAATGTATGATGGACCTGTAGTCCTGTGTAGAAGATGTGATTTTTGTGAGGCATCTCTGGTTTTATGGGTTAGAATTAGAAGCTGTAAAGGTAATGGCTTTCATTATCAATGTTATTTTATGGACAAAAGATTGTCTTGCAAAGGAACTTGTCTTCTAAAGTCTGGAAACAAATCTGTCTTCTTGCCTTTCTTTCAGTCTGAACTACTCAAATTCATTGTATATATAGAATATGAAATGTTTGTCTCATAACTATCTATACACATAGCCATTGTTTTGTTTACAAAAAAAATCCCACTTAACAGAACAAAAATAACACTTTTACTATTAACAGCCAGTGCATGAGAGCCCTGCCTGAGATTTTCTACCCCTGTTCAGCTGGTTGAGATGCCAGGTGCAACCCTTAAACTCAACAAAGCAAAAGGATTTTGGAACTAGAACACTGGTAGGGTTGCTACCCTACCAGTGAAAGTCTCACTAAAAAATGAAGGAAAAAAATAATTTAAATGAAAGTGGTTTGCATGCATCTCTAGTTAAATAGAAGCTTCTGGAAATGATGATTAATGTCTTGCCAATTCTTGTTCTGTGTTTTCCTCGTTGAGACTATTAGGAGAGGTCATTGTTCTGTCAACAGAATTACATTCTGAATTTAATCAGAATAAAGCCTCCCCTTCAAAACTTGCCAAGGTCTTGCCTGTGTTGTGTGTGGGGTTTTTGTTTTGTTTTATTTGTTAAGCAGTTATGGCTTAACTGGATTTATTCAGACACAGCTCTTGTGTAATTGTTGCCAGCTTTTATTCTGCTTGGTGGGGAGATCAAGGTGATCTGCGGGTTGTGTTAGTGAGAGTCACGTTAAACAGAAGCCAAATGGTGTCCACCGATGCAAAGAAGAAATATAATACATCTTATCCAGTATGTCATTAGATATGGATTTGTACCAGGTAAATACTGGATGACAAATCATGGAGCAATTTTTCACAAATCTCTTGATAATTTAGGTCAAATTTATTATACAAACTGTGTTAACTGAATAGGTGCAGTATTGCTGTTGACACCACATTACTAAGGCAACTGTTAACGTGCTGTAGTATAAGTAGTGCAACTTCAGTTACAGTTCGCATGTCTCAGGCACTTGGGATCAGCAGTCTCAACACTTTTCTCAAGTACACTTGTCTGCAGTGAAAAAGTGGTTAAAAAGCAGGGATGGAAGACATTCTCAGGTTCCACTCAATTGAGCTGGCTAAGACTTGTTTGAAAGTTAATTGATTTGCAGTCTGAGTAAAAGTTCTGAACACACAGTCCTGGAATCATGAAGGCAAAAAGAATTTATCTGCCGTGGTGGGTTTTGCTGCTGTGTGACATCTCCGAACTGTTTCACTAGTACATTTGTTGGAGAATGCCATCACTGAATGAACACTTTTTACAGCCCTTTATGCTCTCTTTGAAGTTGGAGAATTTCTCAATAGGTTGCAAAGCAGATAGTTTTTCGGGGGGTGGGGAGGGGGAGGAGACCGGGACCAAAACAATACCAAACCTCCTTCGTCAGTATGCTCTTAAGCTTTGGGAGAGACACATTGTAGCACCAGTACTTAACATGCTATCTTTATAGGACTGTAAGGCTTCTGTAACTCTACACTTTCTTTTTTTAGTGCATTTTACAGATTGCTCACAGTGTATAATACTGAGCGTAACCGTTCTTTTTGCTCTGCTCCTTGAAGATGGAGTTTCTCCCACTTCTGATGTATGCGCACAACAGAGCTTTACTCCTCTGTGTTGCCTTGGATGCAATCTCACATAAAGCAGTCTTTGTAGCTACCTTATCTTTGCAGGAAACTGAGATTTTTAATTTATTTTCTGCACTGGTTGTTTATAGACTGGTGGTTCCCAAAACATCTCCAGCTGCGAGCTACCCTTCTGTCAGGGCTACTGCCTCACTAGAGGCCTGAAGAGTTGGGTGTCTTCTGGGATGGTTGCTCCAGTTCTAATTGCTGCAGATGTCTCTGGCAGGTGTGGAATCCCAAATGCTTGAAGCTTTCTTGATTGCATAAACACACCAGTAATACCTTGGAGCCCAACCTGGGTGAAACTTTATTGATAACTGAGGCCTGAGTAGGACATCTTCCTGGATCCAGTAACTCATCCCTGACAAAAAGTATCCCCCTGTTTTTTCAGAGCCTGTGTTGTGGAGGTGGATGATTTCCTATCTGATGCCTCCTTTCTCCTCCTTCTACATTGCTTTGAGCTTGTTCCTCTCCAAGCTGGCCTTCTGGCTGAGTCTTCCACAGCAGAATTTACAGCTTAATTTCTCTGGCAAATCACTTAAATCCTAAATCAGCATTTAAGGACTGTTTGACTGTAATGCTTCCCAGTCCCAATAAGCCATGTTGGCGACCTCTGTTTCTAACTAATCATCATCTGCAAATATTTATGCACTGCTCTGTTTTCCTCTGTCACGGCACAATAGTGAGCAACTGGTTACAAATGCATGTATGTGTTTAGATCATGAATAAATCCTGCCTTTTATGTCATTTTAAAAAAGTTTTATTTGGGCATACAGCAAGGTGATGCACTTTGTCCGCAACTGTTTCTTTACAAGGAAGAGGTGCCTTTGCATTACAAGAGTAACTGGATGTTATGCAGACCAAAATCCACTTGGCTAGGTGGGGTCTTCCCTCTGGGCATCCAGTGGCAGAGCTGTGCTGGACTGCAATCCAGTAGTGTAGCTGGTACAAATCGAGACTAATGCTGTAATCAATCAGGTATGAGGACTGTGGGTTTGAGAAAAGGCCCTCAAGGGTGGATTTGCACTTAAAAAGGAAAAGATTATTTCTCCTCGAACCTGAATCTGTTTTGGAGGCAGGTTAAGACTGAAGATGACATCTATCAAAGATGTGGAATTTGGACTGTGGGGGCAGAGACTTAGCGTAACTTGGCACTTGCTGACCAGAAAGACAAAAACGAACAAAAAACCCCAAAAAAAGGCGAGAACTTTGAAGCCAAATCTTCTGTATATAGCTTTAATGTATTCTAGTGATTTACTTTCAATATCTAGCTCTATTGTTGTTGATCAACGAGCAACTTTCAATACTAGTGTACGAATAAGTGAAAGAAAGAGAAAGGCAGAACCTCCCCTGGCAGAGCCCCATCAAACAAGTGATGCAGTCCCTTACCACCTTCCTCACATTAACCTGGAACCATAGCTGTCCACACTAGCTTTGCCAAAACTGTTACTGGTGGGATTTTATATAATAGCAGTGAGAAGTATTGTTTTTAGAGGTGTTACCATTTCCTTATGCTTGTATTGAATGCCTTAGTTCTTCCCTCTACGGCTGTTTGCCCCTTTGTGCTTTCGGATTTGCTTTGTGTGAACTATTTTTAAAATGATGCTGTGTGCTGTATATCGATATACACAGTGGTAAGCTTTGGATGCTTGAATGGCTGGGGAAACAACAACTGTGTATATTTCTGAAAATGTTTGTTATTCTTTATAAACAAATAACTATTAAGATCTTTTAAATCCGAAGTGAAAACTTGAAGGCTGTTTTGTATGAGATACCCAAATGATCAGACTGATGATACCTCTGGCAGTGGTTTGGCATTATTTTTGTTATACTGGGAGGGCTTTTCTGCATAAAATTGGAGGATTAGATTGAGCAAGTGGGATGACATATGAAATCTTGGTTTTAATAGATTTCCAGAAGAAGCAGCCAGACGATGACTCTACTCCCAGCACAAGCAACAGCCAGTCAGATTTGTTCTCTGGAGAAACAAACAGTGACAACAGCAATACCTCTCTAACCACGCAGGCCGCTAACTCCAACCAGCAACTTTTGACAGAACTGAATGTAACTTCACCGAGCAAAGAGGAATGTAAGTGCACAAGTCCTAAATGACAGCAAAAGAGTCATAAACATGTAGCTTTGTTCTCAGGCTCATGTTTCACTGACTCCCTCTGGAAGTGAATGGCCTGGGTTTTGCAGTGAAGGGAAAAGTTAGAAGTTATTCACAAAATAGACTTTAATGGCTTTAACCAAAGAACAAGTTAAAAGGGTGTGCAGGACTTTCTAGCTAATACATAGCTGTTTGAACTGCAGTGTACAATTTAATTGTGATTTTTGAGGTGCTCTCATTTTTGAGAAACTCCTCATGATACTGATAATATATATTCTAGGTTAAACACCAGTATCTTGTGAAACTTGACTTCAAACTCTTTCGGTTTTTAATTGTTTCAGTTGCACACAACGCTGACTATAATGCATGTTTGTCTAGACTGCTGCTAGGTTACTTGCATAAAATGTAAGTTTATGTGGTAATACGTCTTTTCTTTCATGACCCATCTTCTTCATTGAACTCTGTCAGGCAAAAGTTCTCCCTGAAGGTGAGCTGAGATGTTAAAGATTAGCAAACACGGTGAGATAAATTGTCTTTTAAATTAATCTAAACCTCTTTATAAGTTCATCCCGTGTCTAATATATTGTGTTTTAAAATCTGCATTCTACAACTTAAGCTCAAATGTGTAATTTTTAGTTTCATTTTCCTCAAACTGTAGCTTTTTTTGGAAGGAGCTCTGTGGAGATAGCTGAGTTTACATTGTGGCTGGTAAATAGATGTACACATTGCAGAAAATATTTTTTACTAGGAAATCTACAAAGGCTGCTCCAGTTCCTCAACATTGAGGCAATTGCTGGAAATAACAATGCTGACAAAGCACTAAGGCTAAAAAAATCCTTGATGTGCTACACTTGTTTTCAGTTGTGTTAAGTATTCACATAGGATGTCATTGCTGAAGTATTTTTTCTGTTTACAGGTATGTAGACTTTATATATATTCTTTTTACTTATGCAGATTGGCTGTGGACAAAGCACAAAGTGTCATTTTGGGGTTTATTAGTCTAGATATTAGATTACGTGGTTTATTAGACTAAGTAAAGTAAAACACTTAAATCGAGTTACTGTTTTCTATCTTTATGCAAGAATATTGTGAGAAAACCAGCAAGGTTCTAATACCAGCTCTTGTAATAAGAGTAAACTTCCTTCTGTCCAGAGCTACTTCAGGGAAAACCTGTAGTCTGCTGTAAAAGCAAGGGCTTAAAACAATGTTCCTAGAGAATTCAGCAAAGTGCTGTGCTTAGGCAACATGTTTGGACCTTCAAAGGGCAGGGGCTTCAGCACCTCTGCTGACTTATTAGCCAAGATCTACTATTTGGTGTTACAGGCTGCTTCTCCAGTGCTTACTGGGTCAGGTTTTCTGAAAATTTGTTGAGTTAGGAATTAAATTGTCTTACAACAAAGTGTTTCTGTTGTGGCTGAGAAGGACTTGGGGATAAGTAGTAAGGTGATTAAAGGGATGGGAATGAGGGAAGGAAATTAAATAGTGTCCTTCATCCTGAATTGCTGCAAGTTTATGAACATACACTGAAGGTGATGGATATTAAACAGCACAGCCTGCAGAGCATTTGAAAATATTACCTATAAAAAAAACCCCTCTTTATGACTTCCTGCTGGGTGATTTTAAGTGAAATACAGTGGAGAGATTTATTTACAGCTTGAGCATTGTCTTCTCTCACATCCTCACTACCACTTTAATGAAGCTTAATATCATTTATCAGAAATAATTATACACAGATGGAGCTTTTCTGATGGATAATGGCCTTAGTGTGGAAGATTCTTTCCTGTAATGAAGAATGCCCAAACTTTAAATGTCTTTTTGATTTTAGGTTGAGGGTGTCTTTTTCTGTGCAATATTTATTTATTTTGCAGCAAGTGCTGCAAAAAACATGCACTGCTCCCATTACAGCGGTGTTCTTCAGAGACTGGTCTCTTGCAGTGCCATCTGATGATGTGCTCTTCTGAACAGAACTGTGATAATCCACTGGGAAGCCATTTTGGTAACACATATCCAAGTGTGGAATGACCTGGGTACTCAGGAAGGATTCTTATGGTACATTCCACTCCCTTCTCATCCCTTTCAAGCTTTTGAGGAGAGTTTCACATCAGGGTATTTGCCATAGTACTTGAGTCCCTAGGGTAAACTGATTGGACAGAATTGCAGTGAGTCATTTAGCCAATTAACAAATTCTGTTCATGTTACAACAACTAAAGAGAACCATAGAAATCTCATGTGGTAAGATTCACATTCTGTGTCCAAGAAAGTGAGGGGATTTTTTTGTACTTGTTTTTAAGCGGCCATTTCCTTTTTTAACACAGGATGAATGTTACAGGAGAAAAATTCCTTGGACTACATTTTGCAGGAGTTCAGTTTGACAATATGCAAATATTTCTGTCTTTTTTTCTTACTTTTTTATTATTCTTTTTTTATTATATTATTTTATTTTTTGTGAGAGTTGCATTTACATTCATGATCATCTTATATACATAACCAGGTTGTAG
>JAAGNO010019554.1:93732-106637 GCA_033439905.1 Ceryle rudis | reverse complement strand
ACCCACCCATCAGCATTCATCTTAGAATGTTTCATTCCATGACATATTATAAAATTACATTTTTAATTCTGGAGGGGTTATTTCTTGGCATTTAATAATTATAGGGCTTTTTTTAATTAATTTTTTTTTTCTTTATTTGTAAGTGTTCCGTGCAGTGATATAAATCACAGCACAGTTGCATAAAGTTTTTTCCAAGTTTTTTCTTTACGTGTAATTTTTTTAGGAAGTTTAATAGTTTACATGTTATCTGAATATTGCTACTTTTTTTCTGTATGGTTGTTTATAAGCATTTAATGTTAACATACTTTGGTCATGGGTAATTGAGCCTAATGCAGGCGAAACTCTCACAAGTGTGCAGTTCATTTCACATGTCCTGAATCTGTTTTGTGACTTTGTAATTTGTCATGATATTTTGAGCAGCAGTTGTTTTGGTCATTGTAACATGTAGAGATATATGTCAGGAGATATTTTTTTGATAGCTTTTGTGTCTGGCAGTGGAAGTAGGTAGGCTATTGTTTAAGCAATCTTCTGCAGACACCTTAAGGCTCCTGGTCATCTGAAATCTGTTTTCCATAAAAAGTCTTACAGTACATTACCAAATGTTCATAAAACACTATATGACACAAATCACAATATAATAGATAAATTAAAAGTTGCTTTGCTAGTGAGAAGAATGTAGTTGTTCCGTTTCTATAAATTCCTTTTCTTTCCCTGTCAGATATTTTGACCAGTGTTATTAAAAAATTTTAAAAGAAGTGCAACTGGAATGGTAATAAATGGTGAAAAAACAGTAATAAATAATAACAGAAATATTTTTTATAAATTTAAAAAATAATGAACAAGGGTGCTCCCCCTCCCCTTGCTTTTGTGTTTATATTCAGCTGCTAAGGAAGTGGAGATTGCCAGTGCTTGTCTTTCCCTGCCACTAACCTCCCTTCTACTCCTGATTTGATGTGCTAATAATAACCCTTCCTAATTTTTTTTGCTAAGGCAGTAGCAAATTATATCAATTTGAAGTGTTATCCATTCATGTAGGAGCAAAACCAACGCCAGACCCCTGATTTTGTAGATAAACTAGTTTTAGACATCACAGTTAATGTGTTATAGACAGTATATGGATGGTATAGTGCCAGATGCAGGCATAAACAGAGATTTTCTCATTTAGGCCTTTCTATTCCTTCTGTTCTCTTTATAGGTATCCAATTTTTATAATTGGTATCTTATTGTTTATTAGTAATATTGCAGTGTGCCAATTTCTATCCGTGTTTTGGCTGGCAGTCAATGTTATCCATTCAGAATCTGTGTATCTTCATGACCATTGTGGGTCACACTTCCCAGCTGTTTGGTGGGGCTGAGAAGATGGAAAGTCATTCCCCTTTCCCTTTCTACAGACACTCACCACATCCAGTAATTATTTTAGGACACAAACAGTTCAGCCTGTCCACACACAAGGAATGTGATGTACTGCACAGGGAGACCAAGGCAAGCCTGCACCTGCCATGCAGTGACACATTCTGCACCCTAACCCATTTCTGGGCTATGCCCAGGAGTAGGTTACTCAAGGCCCACTGCATTTTTTTGAGATCTTTCATTAGCCATAAGTGCCAACAATGTCTTTTACTGAGTTGGGAAATAGCCAAAATTTATGATGAGCAGCAAGAAGAAACAAAGAGGAGAAAGATAAAGTGGAGCAAATGTGCATGTCATATTAGTGAAGCCTGTGGTATGAATTATGGGCATTTTCTCATCCTTTTAGGTTTCAAAGGAAAGGTGGCTGGGTTTTTTTCCCTAAAGTAATCCCATTGTCTGTTTTCTCCTCTTTTTGGTTCTACTCCTTGGTGTTCCCACAGTTAAGCAAATTTTTTGAACCCCATAAGCCATATGTTTATGTTTAGAACATCTGTAAAAGTTAGAGAAGCTTGTCCCCAAGATTTCTATCAGTTAGCTAGAGAAAACCATGTGAATATTAATGTACTTTATCATGCATTCTCTAATTTCCATATGTATACTTCAGAAAGCTCAGTTAGTTTCTTGCTGTGGATATGCCAAGGCTCCTTTTTGAGAGTATGGCTGAAAGCTGTTCTAGGCTGGATCTTTTACTCTGTGGCCTTTCTAATGATGCAAGTTCAACAAAAAAAGGTGCTAACATTGGATTCTTTAGACTTGGAATACTATTTCACAGCCTTTTCAAGTTGGTGACCTTTCCTTTAAAGTTAAAACCTTTGTATTTGTAAAAAATGTTAGTCTCCTGTTCCAGCTTTAGTTTTTTAATATGTAAGGCAAAAGATTGGCAGGTAATTTGGACTGCCAAAGGAGTAGGGAAGTGTTTGATTCCCTCTCTTTAGTTTTAAGAAATGTTAAACATCTGGCATCCTGATCACTATTTTTTACCACCTCTGCTCTGAAATCTGACCTCAATGCATAACTTACTATTGAGAAGCACTCTAGACCTTTGCCATCTTAGCTTTTGACTTGAAACTAAGGCAAGCCATAACTAAGGAGAAACAGCTTCAGAATAACTGGCAAAGACAGGGAGTATTAGGAACTAGACTTGCAGCTGCTTTGTGAAGATAGCTGTGTTTGTCTGCAGCTTCACTGAACATGAGATGAAGCACTTCAGCGCAAATTTGAAACTGAATCCTCGCCTGGGGAAAATGAGAGCAAACCAAGGCATAGCAATTCTTAAAGACTGCTCTTTTGCAGTCTTGGTCATGTATCTCTGGTGGGGATTTATCAAGAGTGCTGGTAAGACTTACTCTGTAGGAAGTCTGAACTATAGAAGACCTGAATTAAGGATGTTCCTTGCTGACTAGGGCAACACAGTTTCAGTCTTTTCAAATTTTGTGACTAATCATTGCTTGTGTAATTAGAGCCATATCTGAGGTGCGCAGAGACCAGAGGGTTAACATGACTATGAATCCCTTTTCACCCATCCCTGTCATTCTGGGTAACCCAGGTGTATGATGTGGAAACACACAATTATGCAGCAGTCCCACTCACATGGGAGTTTTGCCCGGCATTGTGTGTGCTAATGAGATAATGTACATATCTCATGGAAAAAAAATATCCAAGTTCCTGATTTTTATATGAATAGAAGCACTGGGCTTTTAACATGAATGTTTATATGCTACTTCTATAACTCAATAATTAAAATATTCCAGCTGTCATACCCAAATCTTGACTTAATAACTGTACCTTCCTTTTTGATTTCTGGCTTTGTGTGACTGGATTAACTCAATAAAATTATTTATTTAACACCTACTTTTTTTTTATATATACAAATAAACATCTGCATGTTGTCTGTAGATGGATCTAGGTCTAGAAAAGCACAGAGAACAATTGGTTATTGAAGTCGGCAGAAAACTGGACAAAGCCCGCATGATTCGCTTTGAAGAACGAACTGGCTTTTTTTCTTCGACAGATTTAGGCAGGACGGCAAGCCACTACTATATTAAATACAATACTATAGAGGTAAGATATGATGTTCCTTTTCTGGGTTTTTTTCCTTCTTTGTGAACCTGTGCCTAAAAGAGTTGTAAGATATTACAGAATATTTAGCTGATTTGTTCAATATATTTTCAAATCATATTTACTGAAATAGGGGAGAGAAAATAGGAAAAAAAAAGAAAAATATGAAACAGTACTGAAAAATTGAACTCAATGAGAAGTGAGACTTGAAATTTCCATAGTCTCTGCCTTCTTTTAGGTGAACGCTTTAGGTGAAGAAATGTTTTAATATCAATAGTGTGTGCAATTGGTACATGATAGCACATTCAAGTATAGAGTCTGATAGCAGAAAAGTTTTCCTGCATGAAAATCCTATTAGGTTTCCAACCTTAAGCAACTTTTGGCCCTGTAAACAAATTGTGTTATAAATGTGTGAGGAAGATATACTTGTACTAAACTTTGTAGAGTTGGAAGCTTGATTTGATGTACACATTCATCTTAAAACCTATCTCTGTCTGGAAATGTCTGTTTCTTGGATAAAAGCTGAAGACTTGGCATTAATAATACTTAATGTTTATTTTAACTTTTTATAATTAATTTCACATATTTATTCACTCAAGTATGTCCTAGACATTTTTTGAAATGGCCGTGGATTGTATATTTGTCTATTTTGGTGTGCCCAAGATTAAAGGGACTATTTTTCTGAAAGTGCCAAGAGATCATTCTGGAAATGGTTCTTGTTTAAATTGCATCTCTCTGGTCTTCTAAGAGCTAACTTACATTTTAACTTTATATGCTTTTTAAAATCTTGGTTAATGTTTCTTTCTTTTGTGCTATATGTATATTTTTATTTTCAGTGTTAATTCATTTTATTTTTAACAGACTTTCAATGAATTGTTTGATGCTCATAAAACAGAAGGCGATATTCTTGCTATAGTATCAAAAGCTGAAGAATTTGAACAGATAAAGGTAAAGTTGTACCCTTTCATACAAAGAATGTCTTAGAACCTAGACACTTCTGTAGTACTCACTCCATAAATAGTGTCTACAGACCCAAGTTTTGTTAAATATTAAGTACCATTATAAAATCTTTTCTAAGGAGGCATAATTGCCAAGAACTATATATGCTCTCACTCAGATTTATATGTAGTTCAGCTTGAACTGTAGTGCACATTTAATAACTAGTTATGGTTCTTTGAGAATTCCTTTTAAATGCTTTTAAGAACTTTTCAGCTCCTTGATTATTAACAGGTGAAGATAAGTGTCCATTAGAATGATGCAGCCAGGGATGAGAGAGTTTTTCCTGTTTTAAGTTTAAATCATTTTATGTCTCTTCTGCTTTGTCAGAAATGAGGCAGGACTCGCTGAAGTTAATTCTGTGATACTCTTTGTGCGGGGAACAGTATTAGATTAGCGGAATGATACATTCTGATAACATATTTTCAAATTTGAAATCTAGAAAGTTGTAACAAATTTCATTGTGCAGGCTAGATGATTACAGTACTGTCATACTGAGTTCAATTCCAACCTCCCTTTTTGACTCCTGTATAGGTAGGACACAATAAAATACATTGCAAGCTGGCATGAGCTTGTTTGTCCATACTTACATCTCATAGAGGTGTGAGCCAGACGCCACAGGGTTTATTAGCTTGGGCTCATTGCCATTTTACCACAATTGTACAACTTTCAGATCGGAGTTGGATCTCATTCACCTGGCTTTGCAAACTGGCAGTGTGAATCTCTCACCATCTCCATATTTACATATTTGCACACATTGTCTGAGTATTACCATCTCTCTATGTAATGGAGAAATTCTATTTTGCTGTAATCTCTTCTATTATAGGAGATAATAACTGGTAAGGTTCCACAGCGATAAATAGAAGATTTTCCAAGCTAGAGGAGCTTTTTTTATGATAGTGATACTGCTTTGCTAGGTCTAAATTTTTTGTCAGTTAAATATTTAAAAGGCAAGCATATGGAAATTATGAGGTGATATGTTTCTTTATTTGTAATAAAGATAGTAAGGCTGTTTCTTGACTAAAGCATAGTTTTTCTAGTTTGCTTTCTTACATTTGTATGGTATGGCATCAGTGCACCATCCTCTCCAGTTTTTTGTGATTAGTTTGCTTTGCAGCTCTGAATGTTAGAACTGATTTTTCACAAGAATAACTCTGTCTTTTGTTAATACGAACCATGGCGCGTAATGCCTTGAAAAATTCTGTGTTTTGAAATAAGTCACCAGTAGCTGAAATACAAATCTGGATTTTACCTGTACTGTGCTATGCAAGAAAAAAAAAAAATATTGTAAGCAGAGCATAACATTTCCCTGACACTGGAGTCATCTGTGATGGTTGTGTCCATCTTTTTCCTTCCTGTAGGGCTGGATAGTTGGTGATTTTAACCCAGTACTCTTAGGGTCTTTTGTATGTCAGGTAGGCAGGTCCAAAGGAAAATTACTTTCAGCTGGTTCCCTGCAGGGACCAAACATTTACCCTCTTTAAATAAGTTTTACACTAACAGACTCTCAGTAAATCAAAGAATATGTAGATTTATGCTGGTTTTGCCATGTAAGGGTCATCAGTTAGAATGTGAAATGTTATGCATTATTCAAACCGTAGATATGAATATTTCTTTACTCATATTAAGACTTAATCTTATTAACAGTGGAAATTTTAATATCATGAATCATAGTACTTCACAGTTTTGAGTTAAAAATGTATTATGCCACATGCAAAGTATGTAACTATAATGAGTACATTTAATGTTAATTCAAGATTGCCCTAATCCAGATGGACAGAGGTTTTACTCTGGTCAAATAAAAAATGAAATCTCATCAAATGAAGGATGGTAGGGTCAGAAGATTCAATTTTTGTGGCATATCAAATTTTTGTATGTCAATGGCAACTGTAATAGATGGTGATGAATAATAAAATGTAATTGTGTCACTATTAAGATAGTTTCAATTATGGTCTATTAGCTACACTGTGGAAATATGGGTTTGCTGCTTTTTCTCTTCTCTTCTTTTTTTTTTTTCTTCTTTAAAACAAGAGACTCGATTTACAGATAATGTAACTATGTTATAAGGAAAATTTGATTTCAGTGTAAAAATTTTTATCAAGTTGCTCCAGCCTCTTCATAATGTATAATTGTGTTTTAGGTAAGAGAAGAAGAAATAGAAGAGCTGGATACCTTACTGAACAATTTCTGTGAACTTCCTACTCCAGGAGGTGTGGAAAACAATTATGGAAAAATTAATATCCTCCTTCAAACATATATTAGCAGAGGGGAGATGGACAGCTTCTCCCTTATTTCAGATTCTGCGTATGTTGCCCAGGTAAAAATAGTAATTTTTATATATCTGTTGCTGTTTTCTGCTGTTTTCTTTCTCACAAATGTTTACTGTTATGTAAATAGGCCTTGATCTGCAACTTTTGTATACACTTTCATGCAAAATGATTTGAAAATAAGAGCCTTGTGTGCGTGCGCATGTGTGGTATAATATGTAAGTAGAAAAAATTTGTAAGACCATTCCTTGGAAGACTGTTGTATTTTTTATTAATTATGAATGTCCTTTTTTTTTTTTTATTACCCCTCTAATTGTATTATATTTAGTATTTCTAACTAATTGCACAGAAATATTATTCTAATCTTACTGGATTTTCTTCTAAATCCAACAAACTGTTGCAAGCTATTTCTATGTTTTGTACACTTCTATACTTCATTCTGCAAAATATAATTTGTTTTATTCACATTCCTGACTGACCTCATTCAAGCTTATGCTAATAATTAATTTTCCAAGTCCAAAGCAGATTTATACACATTGGTTTTATGATAGTCTCAGAAAATAGTAACGTGTTAAAAAAAATACAGTTGCTACTGTTAAACTTCTGTGCAAATGTTGTGAAATTCAGTATTAAATGGGATGCTATTATGGAAACACAATGAAAGTGTGAAAAAGTTATAACTTGAATTTCCATATAAACCAAGTTTGCAGGTGTATATTATATGGGGGGAGAAAGAGGAAGATATTAAGTACTATAAGTGAATTTGTTTCAGAAGTGGTTGAGGCACAATAAATTTAGAACTCCTTATGTTAGCATAACCATGATCAGAATTCGATGGCAGACCTGCCACTACAGCTTAATTAGTTGCACATGTTTATTTTCCTAATTTCTGTAGGCACTCATGAGGTAGTTCTGCTACTAGACAGTGATGGAAAAAATAGTTTTCAAGAACGTTTGAAGTAACAATAGATTTTGCTATTCAAACTTATGGTTTCTCAAAGTTGAATCTATGGGATCCTTTCCATTTACAAAGAATGCTTGAGAGTATTACAACATTTTTGCTTTTTTTTTTCTCTCTCTTCAGAATGCAGCTCGTATTGTTCGAGCTCTTTTTGAGATTGCCCTTAGGAAACGTTGGCCTGCAATGACATACCGACTACTGAATCTCAGCAAAGTCATTGACAAGCGGCTCTGGGGCTGGGTTAGCCCTTTGAGACAGTTCTCAGTGTTACCACCACCAGTCCTCTCAAAGTTGGAAGAGAAGAATCTCACTATAGACAAGATGAAGGACATGAGAAAAGATGAAATAGGTGAGAAATCAGCAATGATGATCTGTTTAAACTGTTAGTAATCAATCGATCGGCCAGTTAGAACTAAATCTGAGCATTCATTAATATACCCATTCTGGTCTGGAAGCCATGTAGACACATCAATATGGTATTATAGTCTGTCCAGTAAATAAGGTTTATTCAGGCTCCACAGCTTGTAGTATGGCACAGCTTTGAGGGTAAAGTAACCTATGTCCTGCCAACCCCAGAACACATGTGGAATGGAGATAACATATTTACACATATGTGTATATAGGTGTACTTACATTGACCTGAGCTTCCCTTCTTGCTCACTTTATGTAATACACTACTATAAAAGGCATGTGTTTATTTTTGCCAGTTGGCAAGATATGGCTTTTTTTTTTTTTTTATTGAAATACCATTAACGTGAAAAAGAATAAAAACAGTTTATTATGTCCTGGTATACTGTCAGTAAATGGTCTGCTTCTGAAACACTGCATTAATTTTCATTGAACATGGAGAATTCATTGTCACTGGTATCACTGCAGCAAAACCTTAATGGAATTTTTTAAAGGATTTGACACTTCAATAATGAGAAAATCCACAAGCCTACTGATAGACATAATGACAATTTCTAGTATGTGTGTATAAACTGTTATGCATAAACTGTCCACCAGCTGGTTGAAGTTGGAAAAAAAAATTTGCTTGTAATATATTTCTTTTTCCTGTCTTAGTGTATTTTTTTTCTTACTTGTGCTTTCTTTGCACCTGTTCTTGCCAAATCGTTAAGAAACAACTGCCTCTTTTTTTTTAAATCTAATTTTACAATAAAAATGCAATTCATAGTGACTGCTTTTTAGAAGTTATGAAATCTGACGATATTTTTCTCATTTGACAAGAGAACTACATTCCTAACTTAGAAAGCTTTGACACATGCCTAATTTAGGTTTGAAGAAGTTGAATAAATATGTAAAAGTTTGCAGAATTAGAGGCTATATTTTTATTTAGTAAGCCAAAGAACAATGAGAAAATTTTACAAGCTTACTTTAACTGTACTGTATAATATATAGCAATTTTAAATGTATTAAAAATAGAACGTTTTATTTGAAGTGCTACCTTTATCATGCTTTTCTATTCAGAAGTGTTATATCAGTAAACAGAAATAGAAATTATAGCACTGAATAGAAATTCATATTTGTTAATTATTTGTGCAGTCTTTTAAATACTTAATATTCTTTTATTCTTCTTATTTCATATGTTTCTTTCTCCCCATACCTCCCCTTGGAGAAGCAAGAAATTTTGTATTATGATACAAAACCAGTCTTTCTTCTTTCAGTATAATGTAACTAGTATTGACAAGAAGGAAACATATCAATATATGCTTATAAAATGTCCAGGTTTGTTTTATATTAAATTATTTTGAAAGTAGAACAGACTTGGTTTTGACTGTGAAAATAAGTCATCGTTGACATTTCATGTTCTTCGGCCTTGCAAACATGGTAACAAGTTGATCTGTGCATCTCTGTGAAGTACTGGAACTTGGCATACTTCTTCCAGTCCAGCCTCTCACTCTGACATCAAGGTTACAAAAGAAATTTGTGCCTGGCAGCCACCTTATTTTTATTTTAATTCAAAGCCATGTTGAAATGAGAAGAGGCTTAGCTTCTGGGTGCTGCCTTATTTTCTGACTCCATAGGACTAGCTTCAGTCTTAGCATTTGTTTTTTAAATGTTATTGTGACCTTGAAGATAGAATAAAAGAGATGGGAGCTAGCTGGCTAACTCAGTCCATGGCCTAGGGAGACATAAAAGCCTCCAATGGATGCCTGCTCTCCCAGTGAATAAGAGAATGCTGTGTGAACAGATCCCATATTCTGGTGACCGTGAATTGGTCAACACCAATCTGTGTGCTATGTAACCATGGAGCTTCCAGTAACCAAGCCTTATTTTTCCCCTAGCAGATAAATGTACAGAACCTTAGTGCTGTCCTGTACAAACACAGTAGTTCATCTCACACATTCTGATACAGAAGGTGAATTTTGGCATGAAAAAGTGCTTGTCTACATAAGGTTATTGAGTCATATATTTGAGTATTGTTACCTGCATTTATTTAACATGATTTCTGAAATTTTACCTCTAATTGCAAAAGCTAGTCACTGTGCAAGCCTGCTATAAGTCTGTATATATCACCAAGTTGTACCAATATAATTGGTTTGGGTTTTAATAATCCGCTTGCTGGAGGTGCACTCTACCAACTGCAAATTAAACTGATTAAATGTGTATTAAAACTTTTGTATTAGGGCTTTGTTTCTTAGGCAGAATGACCATTCGTTCCTTCAGAGTATAGATAAACACCCATATGAGGTAAAATCTGCCAGCTTGTTAATTAAGAAAAACAAAAAAGGGAAAGTCAGGGTCAATATTTAAAAAATCAACAATTGCCAGATGTTATGCTTCTAAATTTCACACAATAGCAAGAAAAAGTTTGTATCATCTTTTGACTTTGGACATAATACAAATAAACAGATTTCTTTTTTTCTTAACAATATCAGTAGCTTTTAACAGTGGGTACTTATGACCATTACAATTTAGTCTAAAATATGCTCCACATAATTATATATAATTGTATATTTTAGTGAAAATGTGATAAATCAACCTTCTTTCCCTAAATAAGCTAGAAGTTGAAATACTTTTCAGAAAAAAAAAAAATCACTGCTACATACTTTGTTTTATATTTAAAATGAAGAGCGAGGGAACAGAGATTTCAACTGTAAAATACAAGCAGGAGGTTTTTTTTTTTAATTAATATAATCACTTCATTGCCTTAATTCCCATGACTGTGATAGAAACTACACTGAAACATTTAGTTTTTCTTTTGTCTCATTTACACCCTGGTATAGTCTGAAAGATAGAGCTGCTGTGAGACATTTACTAGTTGCATGCACTTTTAAGCTATTAGGTACCTTTATTGAGTTTTATGAAAAGCATTCTGTCTGCTTTGAATCACTGCACAGGAATTGTAGAAGTTCAAATGTGTGCCCTTCATTAAGTAAAAGGTCGGTATTTATGCTTTAAAAAAATAACTATATGGCTTGGTAAGAGGCTGGTCAAAAAGTCAGTAAAGGAAAGGGAAGAGAACTAGCTTGACATAATACATTTTCAGTGTGAATTCTTAATAGTGATTTTAACCCTTTAGTTATAGCCAACAAGGGGGTTAATATTGATTTTTCTAGGCTCTAAATTGCTAATTCAAGTTAAGTATTACAAAATATTCAGACATGCCAGGTCAGGAGAGTCAGACATTTACGTACTTAAGACCAAAACAAGCAGGCAATAATACTTCTCTTTAAAAGCCTATTTGAAAGTCAGAGTTGTATTATTTTTCCTGGAAATGCAAATTTGTTACACCTGATGTTTTCTTGGCAGGTCATATGCTGCATCATGTGAAGATTGGGTTAAAGGTAAAACAGTGTGTCCATCAAATACCCTCCATCATAATGGAAGCAACGATTCAGCCAATTACCCGCACGGTGCTCCGAGTTCGGCTGAACATCTCTCCTGACTTCACGTGGAATGATCAGGTAAAACAAAAGGGAGGTGGAAGAAGGGTAGGAAGCATTAATTTAGTTCCAGTAGAGGAGATGATGGCAAGAAGTCCATAAGTGTTTGGATAAAAAGAAGTAGTATTTATTTTCGCTAAAAAGCATATTTGATAGTAGGGATGAGATGACCTTTTATGACTTTTGTAGAAGGCAGCACCCAAAGATCATCTTCTTATTTTCATGAATTGTTAAGGGATCATGCTGTTTATAAGATGTCAAAGCAAATGCTTCTACTGATTATTACTATCACACACAGATTTATAGAAGCAGCAAGAAAGAGAGACACGGATGGCTCTCTGAACTGTGAATGAATGTCAAATGCAGAAAATAAAACCTTGGAGTACAGTTCATGTATGCCAAGTTCTGCTGCTCTTTATGGCCTTACAAATGTACATTCATAACATCAGTGCCTTTTTTCTGTTGGGACTTGTCTGAACAGAAAAACTGCAATATGTTTGGGATTATATTAATCTATATTTTATGGTGCAATTTTATATGAAAGGAGTTGTGGTAGTTGCACATTTAGATGTATCCACACCCTGTGATTCAGAATCTTCTCATTAGAAAAAAATATAAGATAAATCCAAATGAAAATACAAATGTCCACATGGGGGCATTGTATTGTTGCTGGTACTTACAAAACTTTCTACAGAAACAAGGCAAGCATATTTTTATTTTTTTATACTTAGGATAAATTATTCTGAAAAGTGGATATTAAGCATCTCTTCTTTTATTTAAAAATATTTTTAAATCCCTTAGTTCACAATTCTACCTTAATCACATGTAAATTAGAGTTTTATTCTGAAAACATTTAACTTATGTTAGAATTTATTTTCCTTGCCTAACTGCTTTTTCTTTTCTTTTGGAAGTTTCTCCAAGTTAGCTTATAAATGGGAGATTAATGATCAAAATACAGAAAGTTAGATATTGTTTGCCACCTGCTTTTATTACAGAAATATTTGAATGGATTCCTAACGAGTTATAACATGAATTATTTTTTGCTGCCTTATTTGTGTGAAATACTCTAGAAGGCAAACAAACATTATTATTTAGGGTTGAAAAAGTTTTTATTATTCAGTCTTTCATCCACTTTACCTGTAATCTATTAAAGACAAAAAACTCACAACTGTTCTTTGTATGAAACTGTATCTTAATACAAAGTAATTTCTCAATCCATTTTTAGATTTTTCTACAAAATCTAGGTTCTTCTATATTTTTACAAATTGAAAAGGGGTCCACATAGAATTATACCGAATTAGTCCAATTCTGAACATCTAACATTAT
>JAAGNO010019554.1:55934-89282 GCA_033439905.1 Ceryle rudis | reverse complement strand
AATATATTTTTAAAATAAGACAACAACATAAAGAATTATCAAACTTCAAAGCAGGCATCTGCATAGCAGAATCACTGCAGTCTCCTTAATTTGGTAGGCTTCCAAATCCAATCTGGTTATATATATCATCTTCCAAATTCCACAATCTCTTATTTGTTTGGATAGCAGATGCCCTCAGGATATATTAAGAATCATATATTGAAAGGCTGTTTGTTTATTTATTAAGATTATGTCTTTAATTACATGTTTAAAGGATTAGATGCAAAATGTAGTTGTACTCATCTGATTTGTATTACTTCATCAACTTAGAAACTCCAAAGAGTCCTTCCTTCTCGAATAGAGGTTTTCCTTGAATCTGAAATATATGGACTGTGCTGTCCTCTGACTCTGCATTTCATAAGAAATTGGACATACAGTATAAACTAATACAATGAGTTTAGAACTTCCTACTACTGGGTATAAAGGAAACTGCTTTAAGAAAAAGGCTTATTTGTGCAAACGGCTGGTTCACAACTATCAGAATACTAATAAGAGTACTTGCAGAAATACTTCAGAGCTATAAAATCAACTTTTCGTTGTTCCTTGTCAAAGTTAACGTGCCATTGGTCACTATGTGATATTAAGTGAAATAATGTCCAATGTAAGTTGTTTTCCACTGAAGTATTGGTTAATATCTTTGTCTTCATAATAAACTATGTTATGTCATGGCATCTCTTGCCATGCACTTCTGATTATTTTGTGTTTTTAGAGCTTCTAGATCTTCAGCCTTTGCCTGTCACAGCCTTGGGACATCGGGAATATGAAGTCCTGTACAAATTCACACACTTCAACCCTATCCAGACCCAGATATTTCATACACTTTATCACACAGACTGTAATGTTCTTCTCGGAGCACCTACAGGCTCTGGAAAAACCGTTGCAGCTGAATTAGCCATCTTTAGAGTTTTTAACAAGTATCCCACATCAAAGGTTTGTAAAATAGGTTTACTACAAGCATTTTACATACGCATGTTTTTAGTAATGCAAAAGCCTAGAAGAAGACTATGGCAAACTGAATTTTACTTTGTCCAATTTATACCAGTCTGGACACAAAATGGTTCTGCAATATGGACATTACTTTTATTTCATCTTTATATATTAATCAGCGTACAACTACAGATAAATCTGTGTCATACAAGCATGCTGGTTTTCCTTTTCTGTACTTATGTGTATTTCCTGCTTTAACCTCCTTCTACTAGCAGTAGTATGGTTTTATGGCTATTAGTTGACCTCCGTGTGAATACAACTAGGCCAATCTCTTATTTAAATAAGTGGCAATTAATTACTACAAGCCAATTTGTTGTTCAATTTGTTCTTGTGGGGTTTTTTTCTTAAATTGCCTGAAAGTTGAGCAACTCAGCTTTTGAGGTGTTGTTTTCAAAGTGAACATTTATTTGTATCTTGACTTAGCCTTCTTGTCTTAGTTAACCACATTTTACCTTTAAAGTCTTTGGAAAAGATATTTGTATCTGATTGTGAGATCTAACCAAAGAATAACCTTTGAAATTAATAGAAATCATGTACATAAATCCCTTATTCATCTTTGAAATTTCAGTGTCTTCATGTAATTTGTTACTTCAAGCGAGTTAAACAAGACATTCATACATTTTCAGTTCATCTGTTGGACTTAGAAAGTAGTCAGTTCTCAGAGGAATATATTTTTTAGTATTTAATAAAACTGAAAACCTGGCTATCCATGTTAAAGAATGTAGGTGAATTCCTCTTGTAGCATTTTCTTCATGTTCAAAAGCTTCAGAACATTTAACCATTAATCTGTATTGTTTCTACATGTCAGATTATTCCGCCCTGCACAGCAGGCTTCTTGAGGAAAATATTGTGACATTTTGCTTAAAATAATCAGCTTTTTAATTAAATTGCTCATGTTTTAATAATTTAATAACATACCTAGAAATCAAGTAAGACATTGCTTGCTGGAAATTCTGTTTATTTCTGTTCTAGAATGTTGGCTTACGGATTTTATAGACCTGGAAAAAAAACCCCATTATTTATATAAGTAAGGTTTGATGTTAAATGGTGTGACAAATACTTCCATTTCAAGAAAGTAATTTTTTTCTCTTTCTTAATTAATTTGCTTGTTAGTGGTTCAGGAAACAAGGCAGCATTTTCAAGTGTTAAGTCTGTTTGAAATATAATACTGTTGTGGGTCATTTAAGGAACTCAGGCCCTAGTCATTCTGTAGATATGAATATGATGAAATCTCACAAATATTAAATAATTTTTTCCTTATATGTAAACTTTGATAAAGGTTTCTTGTTTAACTTCTGGTTTTCTGACTTTGCTTTTGCAGGCAGTGTATATTGCACCCTTAAAAGCACTCGTTCGTGAAAGAATTGAGGACTGGAAAGTTAGGATTGAAGAAAAACTTGGTAAAAAGTATGTTTCTCCTTACCTAATCAGAGAATTGAGAAGCAAAAGAATAGCCTCTCAAGAATAAATAAAATCTACAGGATACCTCTTGAGTATTTCAAAATAAATTTTGGTTGTATACTATCCTTCAAATTTCTAGTACTTAAAAAATAAAAAATGCTGTTAATAGTCGTTGTAGCGATAGTAAAATCAAAACTAAAAGAAAGGGACACACTTTGATGCCCATCTCTTTTCATTCTCATTACTTTCTAGTATAACAAATATGAAGCTCAGATTTCTTTCTACAGTAGCCTTGGAAATTGAAATTGCAATCCAAAATAAGCTTTATTTAGAAACCTTAGCTATAAGAAGCTCATAGGAGTTACATGAGCTATGTACTAGTATTCATATATTGTCCTTCAAAAATACCTCTGTTAATCTTACCAAAAAAATGGCCTCAGGATCATTTCTGCTCCAGTCTTAGTGGAATTTCACCAATAAATGCAGATACAATGCAATTGAAGCTTGTTATTCAAACCAGAGATCTGTACAGAGCAGCAGACAGCAACTCGGTATGGCTATCCTGGCTATGACAGGATGTTGTGATTCACATTGTATCATACTAATATTCTTATATTCATTTTGAAAAATCAACAGTAGATATCTTTGGACTCATGTTTGCCCTCTTCTTTTTATATGGTTTTGCTAATGAATGGTATTTGGTATTTATATAGTATTGGCTAGGAAAAAAAAAAAAAAAGAGACAGGTTTGTTTACTTAAAACAATTTTGAAATCCTGTAAGAAGATTTTGACCAGAAACAAAATTACATTGCTTAATTTAATAAGCTCTCTTAAGAGTTAATGTGTAGGAGATAATATTTGAACAATAAGATGTCCTAAAACTGTAAAGCCAAGTCACCATCTTTCTTGATTACAGGGTTGTAGAGTTGACAGGAGATGTGACTCCTGATATGAGAGCTATTGCCCAAGCTGACCTGATTGTTACTACCCCAGAGAAGTGGGATGGTGTCAGCAGAAGCTGGCAGAACCGAAGCTATGTTCAGAAAGTTTCCATTCTTATCATAGATGAGATCCATCTGCTAGGTGAGCATGTTTTATTGTTTTTAATCAGAATCATTGATAAACTTGAGGAAGTGTTCTGGTACTTATGACATGAATGTAGTTTTTGAAATCTGAACCTTTTCTTTTTCTGTGTTTTTCAATGAACTTTCCATTTACTAGGGGATGAAAGAGGCCCAGTATTAGAAGTCATCGTGTCTCGAACAAACTTCATCTCATCTCACACAGAGAAGCCTGTAAGAGTAGTTGGTTTATCCACTGCTTTAGCAAATGCCAGAGATCTTGCTGACTGGCTAAATATTAATCAGGTATGAAAAATGTTTCAGAAGATGGATATGTATTTGTGCTGCAGAAAAAAAAAAAAAGGGGCAATTTATAAAATAAGTCAAGGTAAAACTTGAAAAAAAATATCTTCTTGCAGATGGGTCTGTTCAACTTCCGACCATCAGTACGCCCAGTTCCTCTGGAGGTGCACATTCAGGGCTTCCCTGGCCAGCATTACTGTCCCCGCATGGCTAGTATGAACAAACCTGCATTTCAGGGTAAGCAGCAAGCCCCTAGACCAATTCCTTCTTTCGGTAAAAGAAAAAAAATATATACTTTGAGCACTTTACACAGTTCATTTGCAGCACATTTACAACATGTGTTATTGTATGTACTCTTGGCATCTATAGGGGGAATCTGCTCTGCTAACGGCCCAAAGCTATTTGCCGAAACATAAAGTGTGCTGCGAATGCAACATAGACCAGAGGGATGTAATGTATTTAAAACAGAAGAATAAACTTAGTGCTAATGAAGGGGAAATAAAATGTGTTTTCACTTAGTGTTTCACACTGTAAAGAAACATTTGTGTAAGAATATCTGAAATTTAGAAAGTCATACAACTCACACTATTAATCAGCTGAGATATTTTCATATGGACCACTGTATGTAAGCATTAAAAAACTTGTGAACAGAAGATGCAGGTCAGGCTAACCTCCTATAATTCTAGTTTCAAAGCAATAACCATAAAATTCAAAATTTGTAGGGCATCCAGATATGCTTCTGTTTTCAATTTTTTATTCCTAACAAACCTGGCAATCAGGATAGATACAAGAAAAACTCTCGTATTTTACTTGAACATATTTTGTGTTGGTTACATAAGGAATATTTATTATATCAATTAAAAATAACCTCCAAAATAAATTTTGTAATGTGAACTGCTGTTGATTGTGAGGTGACATTTGTGAGGTGACTTTTTAGCTGCTTTAATTAGCCTTATGACAGAAGCAAAGTATTGATTGTGGACTAGAGACCAATCTTGACAGCTCAGATTATTTACACCTCCACAAGAGCATTGTACAAAAACACTAATGAACAATAAATCTGTCTTGGGCTGTTCTGCCACACCTGTTCCTGAAGCAACAAAAATCCATTAGATGCTAGGCTTTTAAAATATATAGATATATTGGCATATATAGTTGTAAGGTATAAATACACATGAATTATCCTATTTCAATAATTTCACAACTGTATAGTGTGTGTATATGCAGGAGCACACACTGGGTACTATTCATGAACTGGGGAACAATATGTGATGCTGGATAGTATGAAATAATTTTCAGAAATTAACAGTGCATAAATTTAATTGCTAGAATGAGAATTACATGAGAAAACACAGAAAGGGATTTATAAGAGATTTAGAGAGTGTATTTTAAATTCTGTGTACACCCGTTTATACTTCTAGTGCTCGTTGATGTTAGAAAATCTGTACACGTATGATTTATTGAGGGCTTTTTTCCCTACTTGTTTGATGTGATAGTCAAGGTTATTTTAGCATTTCCATTGCAATGCTTTTTCCTGAGACCATAAAAATGTTGCTGCAAGCTGAAACTTTTCAAACATGGGATGAGCAAGAAAATGCTTTTTAAAAAAGTCCTAAAACATAATTGGTTTAAATATATCACACTAATTAGTAAACAAAAGAAACAAAGTTCTTTTGTACCATAATGCCCACTTTCACAGCAGCTATTGGAAAGTCCCTTTCTACTTTTTTTTGCCTTTTCTTGTTTTGATATATTGAAGTGATCATTTGCGGGGAGACAGGACTTATGCACTCTGAGCTCTGGCTTTGGACCTTGATGGCGCTTAGGGACAACATATCCCCATAGGGTAGAAAAAACAACGTGCTTACTAGGCTGAGATAGAGAAATTCACAAACTTTGAAGTGTAGAAAACTTGTCCAGGTTTTGTGGTGGTTTGGCATTTGGTTTTTTCCTAACTGCTTCTAACTGGCTTACAATGGTCACTAAAGTAGCATGGCAGATTAACTCTCACTCAGCTACAGTATTTATGTGATCGGAGATGGTATATGATCACCTCAGCTGTATCTATCTCACAGAATAGAAATGAAGTATACATACCTGTGTGTCAGCTGTCTTAAGTATTTCAGAGAAACTGATTTTTGTTAAAGGGTCTAATTCTTAAATTCTGTTTTCTTCAACAGCAATTCGGAGTCATTCTCCAGCCAAGCCTGTTCTTATTTTTGTGTCATCCAGACGTCAGACAAGACTTACTGCCTTAGATCTGATAGCTTTCCTAGCCACTGAGGATGATCCCAAACAATGGCTGAAGATGGACGAAAGAGAGGTAAAATCGTTTTACCTGCATTATTTGTACTTTGCTTCTATCTTACTGATCTTTCTTTGGAAAGAAAATACATCTAAAACAAATGAGTTATTTTTGGGTAGATATTGAAACAGCTATGCGTATGGTAAATTTCAATATGTATTATAAAATATTGAATATTTCAATATGTATATAAAAAAAAAATCACTTCTGCCAGTATCTTTGAGATAAGAACATAAGGATTAAAAAGTCTAAGTTAAGCAAACCTTTACTGCAGTAGTGCTTTTTTTATTATTTTTCCAGCAATATAATCTTTAAGAACATTTTCTTGTATTGTTTCTCAAAAAAATCTTTCTTTCATTTATTGCAAAACATGAATGATGGTCAAATAATAAACAACCATTCAATATTCTCTTTTACGTGCATTCTTCAAAACATATAGTAGATTTTATTTACTGCACTCAGTTTGGCATCTGCTCTGAATACAGAATTATTTATTTCCCTTTGTACTAATGGTCCTGATTGTAGTATATCATTGCTTCAAAACAATTTTCTTGGTTGATATTCAGATTCCCTAGATTTTGGAATTTTGCTTTTTCTAATCATTGCAGACCTTCTGCATAGTAATTTCTGTGATAATATAGGGCCAAAATAGCAAAATGCATGACTCAGAAACACTCAAAGATCTAAATTCAATGGATGAATATTTAAATATCAGCCACTGTTTGAATAGTTACACAATTGTATACTAAAAATATATATGTCAAAAAGTATAGGTTTCTAGGTAAGATAATTTCATTTTGTTTGCACCTTGCACAAAAACTTAAGTGTTCTTCTGAGATAGAGCATAACATCTGTATTCTTCCTCTTTTGGATGGATTTTAAAAGAGAAAATTCATGTCTTAGCTGATAAACTACTAGTACTAAAACATATGTCAATTTGATGATACTTTTCAAACTGTATAACCTCTATTTAATGTGTTCTTGAGCATAACAGAAACGTCTCATATCAAAACTATTACTGCAGAGTAGTACTCCAGTACCTTGTGCTAGTTTACTGCAGTAATCTTACATACAATTAGAATATGCAACATGCAGCTTGCCCTAAATTACTCGCATTGGTATGAATAGCTTCCTCGTGTCCTGCGAGACGCTACTATCCTGAAAAGAACTGTAGCTGAATCTTCTTCGCTTGCTGGAAAAGTGTTTTCCATTAGGAGTCTTTGAATTCATATGTTTCAGAATAAACCTCAGAAGGTTTTCAAAGATGAACCAACAAGGACAAGCAGACTTTGCATTTATTAGTTTAATAACATTTGTATTTGAATTAAGAGGGTGAATATTTGGACCATAAGATACCTATCAAGTTAAGCAGTTTTGATTACATAAATGCAAAAGATTGAGGATGAAGTCCTAAGTTGTTATATCTTACCACTATTATGTAGGACACAGTTGTGTTTGAAGTACCCACAATTTCAAGTGGACATTTCTTTAGGTAATTATGTGACTAGTTAGTAGTTTTGTGTTTTAAATCAGCATGATTAGCTTAAATTTCATTTGACATTAAAGCAAAGGACAAAGCTATAGTAGCGCTATATACCTAGTGTATGTACTGATTAATTCTTTACCATAATGTTTCTTTTAATTTAAAAATTCTAACTTCATTAAAGTCAGGCTGGAACTAGGTGAAATAGACTCTCCATGTTGCTATAGCATTTTTAAGTGTTACAAGTAGAACCACTGAATACTTACTTTATAGTAGGTATTCCCTGTCTTAAATGCCCAAATATTTAAAATATTTCTCAATTCCACATAGAATAAAAATAGACCAGTTAGAAGAAATAAATCTTTGTTGATGTTAAACAACTTTTTTTGCTACCTGTCAGCTTTTCACATTTGTTTTTTTGCCAACCAGTGTTCCTTTTGGGGAACTTACGGACAAGTGAATTGTTTTCAAAATATTTGTAATTGTTAATTGTGAAGTATGATAAGATATAAGAGATTTTTCATAAACAGGTTTATTCAAAGTTTACAAGCTTTACAACAAGCCTTATTTGTATGATATTAATTTTGGCTGACATGAGATTCCTTTAAGAACTCATTGGTCAGTTTTCTTTAATAGTGTAATTGGTTTTGCTTCATGATGGCCAAATGTTAGTCTGTGTTTATGTTAGCTTTCCTGTTACTAGACTTCATAATGCTTCTTAAAATGCTGTAAATAATGCCATCTATAATAACATCTGGAAGACTGATAGACAGAGATCTCAAAGACACAGATTCTTACAGCTATTGAAAGGGATTTGTCTCTGTTATCCTCCATGGAAGCTTTTCTGTGATGGTAACAGAGAGATCAGGCCTTGTGAGGGAGGAGTTGGAGTCAGGAAGAGACCAATACTTTGTTACCTGTTCATCAGCTATGCCATCATCTAAGCTTCCCTCATCTCTTCTCTAGAGATTTTCCCTGTACTGGTCCCTGCCAAACCAGGTTCTCATTTGCAGCATGGGAAGGGTTCTGTTCACAAAACTCCAGATTGCTTCTCTTCACAGTACTCTCAGATAACATGCAAATCTACCACCAACTCTGCCACCTAGCTCCAAGTATTAAATTCAGACATTTCAGTCAGTTATATTTTAAAGGACATGAACTTGTATGTAACTTCTGGAATACATATTTGTATGTATAAATGACATACAGAAACAAGCCTTAAACTGTTGCCACCAAAGTAGACATTCTTAGATCATGGAGGAATCATACAAGATGTTCTTTCCCTCAAAGGACTCAGTAGTCTTAACAGTTGCAACTGAACTATAGTTGAGAAGACAGCTCCATTTGGTTCTGAAAATGGTTCTTCCTTGAGTTTCAATAAAAATTGCTGTTTCTAGTACTGATAACTTCTGCAGTTCTACTGGACCTGCTGTTGCACAACAATAGTTAGATCTGTTTAATAGATTCTATCCAACTAAGTTTCAGGCTATGTGCATGCTTTTTATGAAGACATGTCCACTCAAATACTTCATGTCTGGTTTAGTCTCAGTGAGGAAGCCTCTAATGATGTGGAAATACCCTACTTACTGAGATTTGTAGCTGATACTTCAAAGCTCATCCCTACATTTGCTAACTGCTATGCATAGCACAGACATTCTTGAGGATTTAAGTAGGACTGCCACAGTTTGCCCAAAGCAGAATATGAGCGGGCATTCTCTTGAAGAAAAAAATAATAGTTACCTATCTTAAGGCCTTAGAGGTGTTTTGTTTTTTTATTTTTCTGTAAGGTGCATTGTCCATACACATTCCGAAATGAGCTCTGTATCCCTCTTACGATTTGTTGTCCCAACACAGAGTTTATTTTTCCCCTAAGAGTGAAGAAGCGGCTGAAGCTGCCTTCTTTGCCATTTGCAGTATTTGCAAGGACTCTTCAGTAGACATCCCTCTGTAAAGGTCATCCTTGTTATGCTTATGAGGCACAGGTGCATCATGACAGAAATGAGAACAGGCAGTGCTTCTCAAAAAGAACACTGCTCCTGTAAATTGAGTAATTCTTCATTTCTTTTTATTGTTCATTGTTGCCAGTGTGCCAATGAGAAGATAATACCTTATGCTTAGCCTGGGTTTTCTTGTATAATCATGAGGTGATTTTTAAATATAGACTTTCTGCTTAAAATTTGGATTTGGAGCTGTCAGCCAGGACTGTTGCAATCAAGCTTGTAAGCCATTGCTTGTAATCCGTTACTTACCTTGTTAAGAGGGATGAGAGCTCAGATTATCCTTTGGAAAAAGAGAGTGCCACCAGTTTGTGATGGAAAGCTTGGGTAAGATCAGTTACACTGTTCTACAGTAGGAGCTGACTAAAGAGGAACAAGTCCTTCTCTTTCAGAAATTGCATCTACAGCTGTGGTGGCAGCAGATGTTGCAATCTTTTTAGAACATAATTTATTAGAAACAAGTTTTCAGTTTGTTTATTTATTTTTCTCTAATTTTTTACTGCTTTTTGTTTTTAACCTAAACCAAAAGTACAAAGTAGCATTTCTGTTTATTGTTTGAAGTTAGAGTGCAGTTCTCACCAGCACACAAGCAGGGTGTTTTCTTATTTGAGGTGGTTTGTGGGTTTTGGGGGGGTTTGTTTGTTTGTTTGGGTTTGTTTTGCTTCTGTTTTTAGGAAATTTATTCCCTGGCCAAATATTTGGAATTTTTAATATATATTTACAGTACAAGGATGGAGAAGAAATGTACCCATGTACACAGTTTTAACTTTAACCACAATGATTTTTGCATACTGCTTTGTGCATCATTTTACCATCTGCATCTTGTTAAGACTGTTCTTTATGAAACCTCTAGAAATAACTAAAATCCTTTAGCACAAACATACCTACTGTAATATTTAGCATCCATACCAAGCAATAGCCAGCTTCCACTGAATTCAAGAGCACTTGAATGAAGGGCTTTCATTGACTCCAAAAGAAAGAATTCAGGCCTATAGTGATTTTGCAATTTTAGAGATGTGAGTGTATAAACACATGTGAGTTAATTAAGGATTTGTATACATGTTCATACACTATGTGGAAATATGCAGAGACATATGCATCCATGTGAATTAAATTTTACCCTATAATTCTGTTAAGCATTGCTAAAAAAAAAAAAATTCTCAAGAATCATTGGAAAGGCAAAAGATTATTTTTCCTTCTTTAAAACAAATAAGCTATTATCTTCATGTTATTGTTCTGAGGTAATGCTGTGCTATAAAACAGGAACAGAAGAATCTGGTCTGTGTCATGAATAGGTATATTGCTGTCTTTTAGATGAGATTTTTAGTGTTAAATGTGTATGTTTTAATAATATATCTCGACTGTTTAAAAATATTTTAAAATGTTTCTCGAACACTCTTATTTGAGGTGGTTTAAGCATTTTGTTTATGTGGAAGAGTTCTGGACTATGAGGATAAGTCAATTCTTCATCAAAAATCATTTTATAAGAGGACTTTTTTTCTGCCTTTAAAGATCAGGAGGGTACCCAAGAATTATTTCTACTTGTTTAACTCATTATAGAAGTTCAACTTCCTTCTACAAGATGTTGTTTTTACGACACAAAAGTGTGTCATAAAAAATTAACATTTAGTTATAACAAGGAGGTGTTTTTATTTCACTTAACATCTGTAGCAGATGTGAAATATGTAATTATTTTTGTAAAAGACTTCATAACTTTCACGTTTCTTTTGTTTGGCACATCTTTCTTCTATTGGGCATTTTAGACAATTGATAAGCATTATTCAGTGGCATATGGTCTGAGTCTGACGTGCTTTGAAAAGAGTACAGAGTACTAATAATGAGGATTCTGTGAAAATGGGAAAACCAGCACAACAGATATGCTTTGAGAAAGTATGGGTTTTTAGCATCTTGAAACAATATATCACACTCCAAGGGACAGAATTGGGCTGCACAATCTGTTAGCTCATTCTTGTCCAATCTGGTCTCCTCCTTTCTTTTGGAGCCAACATTGTCATCAACTTGCTGAATTATACTCTGACTGGAATGTATTTCAGGCACAGGGTAATGTATCTACTTAAATGGAATCCTATCTTTCTACAAAAGCTTTTTAAGTATAATAAATTTAAAATATAAAAAAGTTCTATTAGCTTAAAGTAAATGGTTCAACAGTTTACATATGTGCAAGAACAAAGAAAATGACTACTTACTAGTTTGAGAAAAACTTATTTTGTTCAGAAATTAGAATATAAAAGGTAGAAATAAAGTTTATTTTTTATAATAAATATTTTGCAATGCTACTAGAGTGCAAAATTCAGTTTCAAAGGTTTCTTTCTTCAAAGGTATTTTCCTAATCAACCTAAAGTTAAGAAAGAACGGGTGTTATTTTAGTCTGTTCATCAAAAACACTGAGAAGGATAGCAAAATCTTTTCTGCATGGGCCCAATCCTTCCAGTCATGGAGTCTGCTGAAAAATCCCTCCTTGCATTAAGATTGCTCCATCAGTGTGGTATGTTTTTGGCTTTTTATGTCAGTACCATGTATATTTCCTTATATTATTTTTAATACAATTTTTCTGGTCTTAAAATACATTTTCCTTAGCCTTTTATGAGTTGACATTACAATTGTTTTTGGAAAAATAAATAGTGATGATTATAACAATGCAGAAACATTAGTTTTATAGTCATGATGGTGTGTATGTTTCTGGTTAATGAACCTATTAATTGTGCCATTATTTCTTAATAGAAAGTGATAATATTCTTACACTACACTGACATAAAAAAGGTATATTCTAAAATAAATTGTCATGAGAATTTTAAGCCTTGGATTGTGCCTATGGGTAAAATAGTTGTGTTTATTACATTGATTTATATGAAAGCAAGGGGTCAGCTAAAAATGACTAGGATTCCCTGCTGCTAAAATGACAGGATAGTAGTACATGCGCCAGCTCTCCTGCTAAGGGTTCTTTAGTTTTCCTGTGGTAAATTACACTGCTTTGCAGGTATGACTAACAGCACCACAGGCCACCACTGTAATACAAGTCAGAGGGAAAAAAAAATCACTACTGATTGTAAAAGCAAGAAGAACATCTTTGAATTCCCAGCAGTGTGAATTTAGGATGTTTTACACTGGCAACTACATGGCAAAAAGGTTTAGCTCAGGTCCTCTACTGAAAATAACTAAAATTGTAAAACTGCTTGTGCTGAAGGAGCAGTCTAATCACTATAGACTAATCCAAATCAGCTAATTTGATTCCTGTACTCTTCTAGAGGAAAAGAGAGTTTAGATTAATTATTTTCCCAATACCAAATTCTGCTCATGTGAATACTGAAATAATTGTCATTGGACACTGGCTTGTTCCCTTATGTTAAAGACATAACTGTCTTTAAATGTCATGATTCTTGGTGGTGAGGAGAAAAATTAGATCAGCTATATAATAACTTCTGTCAATTTTTGAATGCAGAAATTGAGTAAAATGTAAATGCATTCATTTTTTTCATTTATTCTTCTCATACTTTACCACTACTGTTTCCTGTTTTTTCATTTTAATTCCCTGTCAAATGTATACATGTAATTATCATTTCTCAAAGTTTCTGTCTAAGCCTAAGAAGCCTGTGCAGTGCTAATACCACTTCGTAAATCCATAGCACAAAAAGTATTAATAGGTTTGAAGATATATTTAGTAATGTGTGTTGATGGTCATAATCATAAAGAAAAGAGTATACAGGTTCTCATTTTATCAAGCTATTTTTTTGTCTTAAAAACATGTTTAAGATGGGTCATAATTCATGTTGTCTACACTGCAGTCACATGTCTGCATGTTGACTAGAGAAATCAAAGGTTTGCTGATTGTATCTAGACAGATAAACTTTATCCTTCAACATATCCTCCTTTCATTCAGTTCTTTATTCTCTTCTACTTATCTGCCCCTCTTCTTGTTTCCCTTTCCTAAATAGACATCTCCATTTCTCAATTCTTTTTTTTTTTTTTTTTAGTTTCTGCTTCTTTTTCCTTTCAGTGTTTTATAGTCCCTTTCATTCTCTTCTTCTGTAAGCATCCTTTTCTTTTACACATGCCAGATCAGTTTATACAACAAACCCTCCAGGTCTTACAATATAGAAAACTCTCAGGGACATCCAGACAACTGTGTTGTGAGGGAAAATAAAGTTTAGGAGCTTCCACTGGCAGATCAAATTAATTGGACCAAGCCAAAACGATTCTTTTTTTCGTTTGTTTGGTTTTGGTTTTTTTTTTTTTCAATGGGCTCTCTGTTACTTTCATCAGTTCTGGTTCTGTTAGCCAATACTACTTCAACAAATAGGCTTTTTAAATGCTTTGTAATTTGCTCTTTCTGACACGATTGATTCACAAAATCTGTGTTGCTTGGGGTTTTTTTAAGTGCTAAATATAGTTTAGTATATTCTCTGGCTTCTTTGTACTTTTTAAGGATTTTTTTTAATAATAGTAGTGACATATGTTACTTGGGGTTAGATATGGGAATAATTTTATTAACATTAAGATCTGAGAGTCGTAAAACCCAAGAAACATTTAGAGAAAGTTACAATTCCGAACATCAAAAGTACAACATCTCAGGGTCCTAAGTGAAAATTAATATATATCATATTTAAGTACTTTGGGATACTCAGTCCACATTCTTCCGTTACCCTGAATCATTTGTTCTGTACTACTACTTTTTTTTCTAACCTTGGTTATACCTCCTAGGTTAACTATGAATGATGCTGCTCATAACTATGCAATATCATCATGCCACTGCTGGTGGCACCAGGAAACCACTAATAAGAGATGAGGTTTGAAAGTTCCTGGCTATAATTATATTAAAATCACATAAAATAATAAATGGCCTTAGAAATAAACCAGAAAGAATTCTGAGGGACAAAAACACTAAACAAGACAGTTGTTATAAAGCTCTTGTTCATTATTAGTGAGGGTCTTTTCATAGAGATCATCTACAGAAATAAATGGGCTGGTTATGGAATTCAATACTTGAAAACATAGGCAAGAAATACAGTTAAAATAATATTAGTTAACATTACTCCAAGTAGTCGTCGACATGAGATATGAAAAAAAAAAAATAATAATACAAAACAGCTTTTTCTCTGGACTTCTAAAAGTTTTAAATGAAGACACATATTGTATGTTGGGCTTTGCTACACGGTTTGAGTCTATAAATTACAAACTTAACACTAAAAAAAAAAGATAATTGCATTTCAACATGTGAATAGGAAACTTTTGATGAATAATGATTTCAGAATTATCAAACTGAAGAACTGTGTCTGTCTTTTCAGAGGCGTTAAGAGAGTGCCAAATTTATTTTCCATTATTGTTGCTATTATGTTACTGGTTGCAGGGATTTGCTATGTTTTTATACCCCTATGATACTAGGGATTGCATTAAACAAACACAGAGCAGCATTTGCCAGACCTGTCAAGATATTTTCAGCATGTTCATTTCCTTATCTGCGCTACTTAGTGTATCAATAAAGTCATGTGCATTTTGTTTTCCCTCCCATCATTAATATAGTATCTGATTTTTCTTTTAGACTAAAACCAGGCTTTTCAGATGCTAAAGACTATTTTCCTGTTTGTATAAAAAATGTTGAACAAATTATCCTTGCTATAAAAAAAATAAAAATAAAAAGGATAACAAAAATCCTTAAAGTTTAAAATTTCTGAGTAATCTGTTCTACAACATGCAACTATTCTTTCTGTTACAGATGAATGACATTATTGTGACTGTCAGAGATTCAAATCTGAAGCTGACACTTGCTTTTGGAATAGGCATGCACCATGCAGGTCTGCATGAGAGAGACAGAAAAACTGTGGAAGAATTGTTTGTGAACTGCAAAATCCAGGTACATTTGCTCTTTGAATCCTACCATAATGAGTTTTACATGGATTTTTAAAAGTTGGCTTTTTGTTACGTATACCTCATTAGTCTTTCTTTCTGTTTTAGGTTCTTATTGCCACAAGCACGTTAGCTTGGGGTGTAAATTTTCCAGCTCATTTAGTAATTGTTAAAGGAACAGAATACTATGATGGAAAAACAAGACGTTATGTGGATTATCCCATTACAGGTACTTACATAAATTATGGAAATGCTTATATGCTGAAATGTATTTCAAGCATATGCAAATTATCTTAATTATTTAATAACTGATCACTGAAAATACCTAATTTGGTTAGAGACTAGGAGTGCTCAGGAAAGAGTTTGTTTGTTTAATTCAAGCTGTAAGAGAACCCTTAAGATTTTATGTAGTAATGAAAATGTTTCTGTTTTGAAAATCTTTTTTCATGCTAAATTCCTTTCATGTGTGTCATCTAAAATAGACATTAAACAATTAAAGGGACAATATGAAGTCATATTTAGCTACCTAGTTAGTGTATAAAAGGAAGTTTTCATGCATGCAATTTTGGTTTTCATTTTTGAAGCCTTTTTAAAATAGAAACAGATTTTGAACAGCAAACTTAGCCATGGTTTCAGATGCAACAGTTGAATCACATATGTATGAGAACATAGACTTTATACATAGTCACTTGACAATAAACAAAAAACCTTAGTTTGTCTAGTATCTTCAGTGATGTAAATGATACTTCAAGTAAGCGATACTTCAGAAATAAGCAGCTAAATTAAATAATTGAATTTCTGGGTTGATAAGGACTTTTATTGCTTTTTGGCTCCAGTAAATTCCACTTTTCATAAACTGTTCTGCAGTGTTTTCAACAAGCTTAAGAAAGTGAACCATGGAAGAACTTCTTTCAGAGTTTAGACAGGAGAATATTTGTCTGGATGGTACTAAACTTGAAGAATGGGGGCAAGCTAAATTTATTCCAAGTTTCCTGTTCTGTTTTTGCTTTCTCTTTTTGCAAGAGAAAGTTTATCATTAAATAATCCTATACTACGCCAGACATATGTACACCTAAGGACAATCTAAATGTTATTTGTAACATAGAGAGCTTGCATCTTTTTAACCACACTGTCTTTTCAGCAAGAGAAGGTTACTATTGAAAAAAAGCTCAAACCAAAAATACTACCAGGGTTACTACTTCTCCAAGCAACCCATCATAGAGCTTAATTTAGTGGTTAGTGCTCTGCAGGAAGCTTAGGATCAATTTCCAGACCAACTCTCTTGTTTAAATATTCTGGTATGACCTGGGAGCTTAGCCATGCACACTTGCATTTTGTGACAGACTTTGGCTGATGTAAACTTAGTACAGTCTCTGTTGAATAGTATCTCACTCATCCCGACTGGAAGAACAGTGACAACTGACTTTAATATTGAATGGAGAAAAGTGAGGAGAAAATCAAGTGAAGTTTTAAATTTTATGTTGGATCTGTGGGACTGTCAGAGATCAGTAATAGTGGAAATAATATATTCAAAAGAAATCAGAAACTCAATAAGCATTGAAGATTTACTGTATTGTTTTAGGAATCTGTTGTACAAATACAGCGGCTTTAGGGAATGCTTATACTTTCACTCCTTACTGCCTTCTTGAATTCAGGTGTCTTGGACATTGAGTGTTGTTCAGTTCTTGAATTTTAAATGACTGGAGGGGGGAAGTTGGGTAGGATGGATGGAATACCAGCATCTGTGATGGAAGCATTTAGATTTTGTTTTCTGCACTGCAACAGAAAATGCAGATTCCTTACTTTATGAAGAAACATGTGGTGTGGTTTGCTTAGAGCATTTTTATTTTTAACTTTCTAGAGAATATTCATGCATCTGGAAGTTCTGTGGATAGGTAGCACAGTTTTGCAGCAGAAATAAAATGAAAACATAATTAATTTCTTTCTGTAATAGGTCCAAAATTTCAAAATACTGTCTTTGATGCTGCCTTCAATTTGTGCCTTCACTGTTCTGTCCTGATAGAACTTGATTTCTCCCTGCTGAAGTTACCTTTCTGTATCAAGGACGCATTTGGCTCCAGGGAAGCAGCTGAGGGCAGAATGAATCATTCTGCAGTATTCAGTAATTTCAAAATAAGTAAAAACACTTCTTTGAGTGAAGTTGGGTTTTTTGGGGAGGGCCTTTTCTCAGACTTTGAGTCAGCCAGTTGGATCATATTTAACATTTCAGTTTAGTCCAGTGAGTAAAAGCAGCCAAGCAACATATAGTCAGTAAAGAAAATATTGGTTTTGGATAATTATGTAGTGGATATTGGCAAAAATAATTTCCTGACGCCTTTTGGTAAATCCATTTCCTATGTGGTATTATGCACAATTTAATTCACCATATTAGAATAGCAAGAAGTTTCATCACCCTCCTGTGCACATACCTATTCAGAAACATCATTCTCAGACTAGTTTCATTTTACATTTTCATGTCACTTCTCAATTAAAAAAAGGAATAAACTGTTAAAAAAGATTGCTGTCTGTATAGTTTGTGAGTACACAAGTGAAAATATGTTACTAAAAATTGTTTATTTCCATCGGACTGTTTCTCCTATTGTGGTCCCTTGATGTATCCCATTCTACCCCCTCTGAATTTTCCTTCCTGAACTGACCGTTGAGCCAAAATATTGTTGATTCTGAAGCCAAACAAATCACTTTTCAAAATGCCAGGTACTGCAAGGCACATGTTGTGCAGGTATGATAGAGTTCATAGAGAATACCCAGCACATAAAAAGTTTTAAAATAAAGATGTAAAACACTTACAAATTGCTTTCCATTGTTTCTTAAAGAGCAATTGAAGGCACCAGAAAGGAATCAGAGCTCTTTTGAACAGTACACAAAACAACCTCTACAGATGCACTTCTTAGATGAGAAGATATGAACAAATAAATAGTATGCATACTTATCTTGGTGTCCAGGTAGCAAGTTGAGCATCTTTTGTATAAACTACTATCATCAGTGTTTATAGAAATCATTAACTAGTATTTGCAAGTAATGATGTGTATGCAAAGTAGTAGAGGTAAACTTTAACTATACCCTCTTTTAAATTTGTATATGGTGATCTGATATAGGGACAACATATGATATGAAACCATCTCTACTCCAGTGCCAATAACTAATATAACTTGTCCATAAGTTTGAGCGGTAAAGATCATAGCTGTCAGTAATTAGGATTTGCCTTTAGCATTTTATCTCTGAAATATTGAAGACCTAGGAAATCATATATAGCAGAAAAGCTTATACAAGGAACTTTTGCTATTGTGAAGTCAAATACTTGAAAATTAGGCAATAGATAGTTGCCATTATAAGCTTTGTGAGTTCTCTTACTCATCATCTTTAATTGCATATGATGAAATGAGGGGTGGATATGGAATGGAAGGAAAGTAGAGGATATTTGTATTAGATGTAAGCTTGGATTCTATTGCAGTGGGTGGTCTTTAAGTATGCAGGAAGATAGTCCCTGCCAGGAAGAAGTTCATCATAAATTATCTGAGATAGAAAAAAGATAGTTAGATGTGTTTAAACCAGTAGGGCATATGAGGCCAAAGAAATCAAAAAATCCTGTATTGTACATTATACAGATATAAATATATCTATTTATACATTCAAATAAATACATTTGTTCTATGCATTATTGTCTCTTGGACAGATGTACTTCAGATGATGGGACGTGCTGGCAGACCACAGTTTGATGACCAAGGAAAAGCTGTAATTCTGGTTCATGATATTAAGAAAGACTTCTACAAAAAATTCCTTTATGAGCCTTTCCCAGTGGAATCAAGGTAAAGATAAGGCAATTAGAAAAGCTGATGAAACTATAAACAATACTACAAATGAGGGACAGAGAAAAGGGAAACAAAATTCCTGGGCCAAATATCTCCTAAATTTTGGGGTCATAGAGGAAAATAATTTTTAAAAAAATATTATCTTTATGCAGAAAAGTCCTTTCTTCCTTGACTTTTGAAGCACTGTTAAGCTCTTTAGTCCATTGCCAGATAATACTACAAATGCTTCTCTTGAGTGTTCTGAGTGACATTTGAATAAAAGCTCAAACTGTTCTTCAAGGTGTGTGTAGGACTACACATGCTCCTCAGACCCCTCGCTGAAATTCTGTAACAAATTCTTACTAGAAAAAAAAGATTTAAAAAATAATAATAATAAAAAAGCTGAGTTTCACTTTCTACAAAGAATACCATTATGGATATCCCATTCTTCAAAATCTCAGAAGTTAAAAAGAAGTCTGCATGGTGTAAACTATTAATAGTATGCTTTTAACAAATCTTTCACTTGAAAATTGCAGTATTTTTTGTCAGAAATGTAGAAACAACACCATTTTGCAGCCTTTCTGAACTTAGTTGATACAAAGTTTGCTGTCCAGCATAATGTAACTCATTCCTTGGTTTTGCTATTTATAATATATTTAGTTGTTCAACAGGAAGCAGAGCTATTTACATTGGACTCCTATAGATGCATGTTTCATGGAGAAATTCTCAGACACCTAATACAGCATGAGCATTACTGAAAGCTTTTCTCTGTGGTAAAGAATTTGCAGTATTGTTCTCCTAAGGAAGCTTCATCCCTCAACATAAGTGATAGTGGTCAGAAAATCTGTGGGAGCTTGAGAGTGCTATCCACCTGTGACATGTAGTTGAAATGGGCTGGTGTATTTGAAGGTTAATTCTGTGATGCACAGATAGACATAAAATTTTTGCAAACAAAGAATATGGGGACATGCACTTAATTGCCTTAGGAAACCACACTTTTTTAATATCAGTTGCACTTAGCACAAAAGGCTAGGAGTTGAACTTCAAAATGATGGCTAATAAGTCAAAAGAGCACTGTAATTAAAATGTTGGTAATATATCCAGAGTGTATGGCATGAGCATCAACTAGGAAATCTCTCTTTTCATTGCTGTGTGATGTTTCTAAATAAAGAAATCGTATCTTATAACAGTCATCACACCTTGTTCTTGTTTGGAATACTATAAATAATCTATGTGTCTAGTAGCTCATTTCGTGTATACATATTTACTTTGTAGTTTGATATATTCCATCTTTTACTGTAAACAAAGAATATTTGATAAATTTGCTATTAATATATGAAACTTCCATCTGAAATCTCATTAAGTTCTATGTAGGTTGTGAACCAATTAACTTAGAGTTGTCTTGGTCTCTTTTATGATGAAGTATTTTAAGTAAGAGGATTCATAGCTTCAAAGAGAAACTGTTTGGGGAGTTTTGGAGGGTTTTTAGTTTTAGAGTGCTCTCCCATCTGTTCTACCAAAGAGCAGATTTATCAGCTTTGTTCAGTATTTCCAATTTGTAAAATTAAACTTCATCTTTTTTTAATTAAAGTTTTTTCTAAAGCCATTGTCTTTATATTAATTGTAAGACTTGAGTACACAACTCACATGACAGGCCTTGTGCTCTCACTGATCAAGGGTCTGAAATACAGCACATTAGAAGCAAAAGAGTAAGCACTCTTTATTATGAAATAGCTATTGAATCATTTGTCCAGTTTCTGTTGGACAATCTGGGTAGACCATCTGCAGTTCTTACCTTCAGCAGCGTGCGATCAGTGGTATAGAGCAGTAAAACAGCTACTCATACCAAATTATCCTTTACTTTTAGCAATAGGGAAAGAACAGTAGGAAAAGAAAAAGGATGATAATACAAGAAAAATTTGGTTGATCCTTAAGAATAGTTCCCATTCCCTGACTGAACTCTTGCCAGGTATGATCTCATTAGATACCCTAATGGAGGTCTTTGTTCCATTTAGTGACACTAAACAGTATTTTGCTTTCTGAGAATCATTTTAAATTTACACTGCTTTTGTTCTGTGTTTCTGAGTATATTTTTCTAGATAAAAGTAGCTGGGTTGGGGTTTTGGGGGCTTTTTTGTTTGGTTTTGGTTTTGGGGTGTTTTGGTTGGTTTTTTTTTTTACATTGGATAAAGATGAGGCAAAATGTGGGGGAAGCAGTTGTGATGTAATTTTAATAGCCCTCAAGTATTTGTCAAGTATTAGCTAAGCTATTGCCACTGTTTCATTTCCGGTTTGTCTTTCCATATGATTCTCTATTGGATTAAACCAGCATGATCATATGGTCAACATACAGTATTCAGAAGTTACCACTGAGTAGCACCATCTGAATGTATTCTATGAATGACTTAAACTTGTGCATTCTTGGTCCAATCAAAAAATAATTTGAGCTTCATTCCACTATCATGTAAAGAAGATGACCAACCTTGCCATTACATTCCCCCTTCTTTCCCTCTCCTCTTTTACCAGAAGATAAATATATAATATTTTCAGATTAGAAGTAATAAACCTTGTAATGCACAACTCTACAAAATACATTACCTGTCTTTGTGATTGTAAAGTCAGCTAAGTCCTCTTGTTTCCTGTTCTTCAGCTTGTTAGAAGTGCTGGCTGACCACTTGAATGCTGAAATCGCTTCTGGAACTATTACTTCTAAGCAGGATGCAATGGATTATATCACCTGGACTTATTTCTTCCGTCGACTTATAATGAACCCAACGTGAGTATACAAATGCAATTTAATCTAACTTGAGAGTAGAGTTGATCCAAAGGTGATCCCACTGCTGTTGGAGCCTAGAATACTTAGCAGTCTACAATGTAGGAGCATTACTAGCCCACACATGGAATAAAACTTTTGTGCACATTTTTTTAATACTTTTTCCTCTAAATATAAATGCATTTCTTGGCAGATACCTTTACAATTTAATGACAATGATAAAATAGCCTTATTGAGAGGGCTACATCAGCATCCCTAAAATAAAACTCCAGATTATCACATTCCTTTAGGTATTATATTTATAATGTGTTACTTTTTTTTTAGCTACCACAATGATATGTTCTGCCCAGTTTTCTAAAGAAAATCTATTAAGACCTGGATTTTCCTAATAAATGAGAGAATAGCTATCAGCTGTTTCTCTGCGATAAAGTTTACTTTCATTAGGGTATCCTGGTGAAACCATGTGTGCAATATTTTCAATGATTGTTATCATCCTGCCTAGCTCCAGCTGGTATGCAGATCATTCCGAGCTGTTCCAGCAACGTAGCCTGCCTTTGCCACAACACTCTTTTGGGTAAATGTTACCTATCATGCAATCATTCACCCACCAAAATAATGAGACTAATAAAGAATTAGGAGTGTTGTATTTCTTAAATCATGTTAATGTCCATAACATTTTGGTGAATTTTCAGCTGGGTTCTTACGGGAAGTTACTGGTGGGAACCTTTGGGTAATAAAATAATTTCCTTTAATTCTTTTTTAGTCTTCATTAGTTTTAAATTCTTCATCTATTTCTATGCTGAGAATCTCCCACAAAACAGAATTTGCATCTAATCATCTTGGGAAATAAAAAATGCAGCGTGTTAGAACTGTAAACTAAAGAAAACATATTCAATTCTTTCACTTCATAACTAACAAAATGAATACATTTATGGGGGAGGTATTTCTCTCCTGAGAGTGACAAAGAGCTAAATTCTGGTTTTGTGTAGGTTAGATGTGGATAAAGCTGTGTTTATTTGTATGACTGGAATTTACGCGCAGTCCATACTGCAACTAATGATAAAAACTATGCCACTGCAGACATTATTCTTTTTTAGTATAAAGAATAAGTAATGTTATTTTAAATTGTCCTGTTGAATTGCTGTGCTGAAGTGGTTTTGTTGATTTGTCTTTGGAAAGCTTTGATCATGTGGTATCTGTGATAGGTAGACTTTTAAAATACAACATACAGCCCAAAGGTAACTGTCAAATATAGAAATGTAGTCATTTCATTTAATAGGTAAGCTCTTCCCAGTATAAAAGAAGGTTCCCACTGGAGTATGAGGTTGGCATGTTGACCGATAGACCATTTTTCTCAGCAGTTTCTTTAATGGGCGGTGTCATGGAAAGCTAAATCTGAAGTTACCAACTTCATATCAACTTTTAAGCAAAAGTTCTGCTACTCTGAGAGGGTTGTGGCAAGAAAGTTATGTGGAAAAAGAAAAAACCAAAACCTGTATTTCTTAATGAGATGCAGAGCCTTTGTTGTGAGAAACAAGATTAACAGATCTTGACTAGTCGTGTCCATAATGGCAGAATAGAAATGCATTTCAAGTTTCTAGCGAATTTGGAGTCTTTCATTTGAACTCCACAAATGCAGGTTGGAACAGTTCACAAGTTGTGCTTCTATACCCTCTGTCTCATCCACACAGAGGTATTCAACATTCCTTCTGTACTCAGTCAAGCAGAGAGGAAAATTAAGGATATTATTGACTGTGTTAAAGAGGTCACTTCTAGATGCCAAGTGCAAATGCAATGGATGTGCAAGGAATGGTCTTTGACATGATAAAAATTTCTATTACGTTACTAAACTATCCAGTTAGTAGAGTTCCTGGACCTATCTGTGATATTTTCAGACTTTCACAAGCCAAGCAGTTCCAGCAAGGTCAGTGTTTGAATGAGATGCATCAAAGGAAAACTGAGTTTTATTAACAGAAGTCAGTGATAGTTGAGATAATTTTAATAATTTTTAATATATTGCAATATGTTAATGGAGTGTACTGTGCCATAGATAAGCATATGACATGATTGATATTACCAAACAAGAACGATTTGTGGCCCGTAATAATTGAAAGGTTTTAGGGTTTGTATTTTTTTCAAAAGGGTAGGAGCACAATGGCTGAATTTTGGTTTTGGTAGTTAACGCAGTATCCATTCAGTCACTTGATATAGTGTTCTTTATCATGTCCTGCCCCAAAGCAATTTTGCTGACTTTCTCTACACTGTGAAACAAGAACTATTTTGCAGCCAGCAGGTGATTGTACCTTAGTGGTGAATAAATAATTCCCATATGCATGATTGGTAAATTGCCTTGGGATTCATTGACATAAAAGTCATTGCATGTGATGCTGTAAATCCCCAAAATAATGGGCTTAGATAATATGCAGAAGATTTATATTCTCATTTATTGCCAGTTTTAGCTACTTGTATATTAAAGCTGCATAAACAAACTAGGATCATTCTATTCCATTCCAGTATCATAAAATGCCATACTAAATGCTTACAATTTGAACTGTTCAGGTAATGTTAATCTACCTTTGTTGTGAGATAGAGATCAAAGTATCCTTTTGTTCTAATTATCCAGGTTTCTTCTAAACATGTTGTCATTACAGAAGTTTTTTCTGGCACACTTGAGATAATTTGTTAGACTTCTAAGAAGGGCTTTTTTAATGGTGGTGTTGAAAACCTTTTGCATGTTATAATACTTTTCATCAAACCATTTTAATTTCCTAGTTTGATGAACCCCGGTATCTTGAAATCTGTGAAATGGGTTTTAACTGACTTGTTAAGAGGAGTAATTAACCTGTTGATTTAGGGAGCAGAGTAGCCGAGTGCTAGTTTTGTTCAGAGGCATCCTGACTGGTCATGTGCATGTCATTCAATACATGATGTGCAGATGAGAGGGCTGGTCCACATAAAACCATTTATCCAAGTGTATCAGTCACAGTATACAGAGTTACTCCCCTCTTCTTTGCCTCCCCCAAAGCAATTATTCCTAAACGCAGAGGGTTTTGAATTTGCATGTGAAGTTATTTTCTGTGCTATTTCAGTCAAGCACTATGTCGTGTTCTCCTTTCCACATACAATATTGGTGGATATGTTCTTTACTTAGTCAAGATCAAACAAGACACATCAGCAAAGGCCTCTGTTCATTGAAAGGGGCTATTTTGAGAGGCTTGTCTATCTCCTTTCCTTGGCTGAAACTCCTTGGCTGTTTCATTCTTTTACCCTTATAAAAGATTATAATCTGCAACTTTCTACAAAAGAGAAATGGCTATGGGAAACATTTTCTGTAAATCAGGTTATGATATTTTCCAGATACATGTGGGGTAAAAGAGAAATAGAAATTTACAACATATGTAAAGTTAAGCAGAATCAGCTTTCATTTGGAAAGTTAATTTTTAGATATTCTGAGAGCACACATCACATTACTGTTAAAATGTGTAATTTCTTCCTGTATTATATTTATATATATGTGAGTGTGTGTGTATGTACACACTTGTAAAATTACTTTTGTGCTTTTTTTCTAAGTTTTCTAAATACCTTGTGAACACCTGGAAAAAAAGATTTATACATTAATTCTGAGAATTGTTATTAAGGATTTTTTTTCCACTTTATGTCAGTCTTACAAAGTTTTCTAGTGAAAGAATAATGTAGCATAAATCACAACTAAACTGTCTCAGACTGATGCTCTTATCCTCATACACTTATATTTTACTTTAAATTTCCTTTTCTCAGTATGATTAACTGAGCAGGTCTAATAACACATGAACAAAACTTCTGAATAAAAATCATTGTTATAAACTGTTCCAATGCAGTTTCCAGTATTGAGGTGACAACTAATGTCAGCCAGTCAGGATAGAATAATATGTATTGCAGTGACAAATTCACAGTTATGCAGAATTTTAGGACTAGTTTGGAATTATATCAGAAGGGGATTACTGAAGAAAGTTAAATTAAGAGATAAAATAGGAAAGTTTGGCAGTAGCTCCTAGGAACAGAAGCTAAGAAGGTGCAGGTATGTTACACTGAAGTAATTATCAGTATCTATCTTATGAGTGGGTAAACAGATACTTCTCAGGGTGCATTCTTTCTTTTACAGTCACATTTACATCTGTGTGCATGTATATATATTTCTTAAATAACTATAGGCGTTATTATGAATTACGTAACAAGAGCTTGTTCTTTTGATTAGCGTCACAGTGATGTGAAAAGTACAGGAATGTAGTTCACGGTGTGCTTTTGCCAAACTATGCACGCAAAGTTTTTCTGATTCTCTCAGACTGGGAAGCCCCAGGCTGATGAGTATTTGAGCCACCTCTTGGTCCCCAGTATGCTGCAGTCTTAGGTGAGAATGCAAAACTGAAGACCTCACATCTCCCCGTTCAGAAAGCAAATTCATATAAATGCCTTTCTATTCTTAGATATGATTTACCTATATAAATTGCCTGTTGGAAGATATCACAAGAAAAAGAAATGCCCAATCAATATGTAAGCAAATTTTCATGTGCCTATTACTTCTGATTTCTCATCTGATGAACAAATCTTAGGTGGTAAACTTTCTCATAAATATTTTAATTAGATGCACAGATGCGGAGGCAAATACCTTGCTGATGTCTGAGAAACTGGACACTTTTTTGAGCTTCTTAAATAACCACAATGAACAATATACTAAAAACTAATTAAAGAGAGCAATGTATCTATTTATCATACGTGGCATAAGCAAATAAATGAGTGCAAGAAAATATGATACAGGTAAAATACAGATAGAGATTACTGTCTGCAGCATTTGTGCATGCTGTAATGCATTTTAGCAAGCCAGTCACGGACTCCAGAGTCAGTCAGTGATGCCTTAAAAACAGAAGTGATTTGGTACATTGGTTCATAGCTCTCTGGCTATGAAGGTCCATCAATTTTGCCATATATTCAGTACCATTTCCGTGGTACCATTTGAAGATGGCAGCTGCTGAAGGCCACAAGCTGATGAAAGTAAACACAATTGATGACTGCAGTAAACCGATTTACAAAAATTACTATTTGTGCTTCCCCCATACTTGTTCATAACAAAATTCTGCTTTCAGGACTGTCAAATCTCAGAAAGCACAATTTCTTGCTCTCAAGCAAATGCTGTAGATTCATCTTTTTTGTGCATTTTCTTCAAAAGGCCTTCCAGATAGCCAGTTTCTTCTTTTAATATTTTTGGCTGACTCTGCCACCGATTTTCATTATGTGTGTCACTATTACTACCGTATAATCTGAACATAAAAAACATGGTGCAGTAACAAATGACTTCACAGCATTGACAGTTATAGCAGGACCATTTCAAGGATGATGAAAAATTTCCCATAGAGATCTCAGGTCAGGTTTACATAAGCTAAACAGGAAATGATTGCCACCATTCACATTAAATCCTAAATGTTCATCTACATTTTATGTTCCTGCACGTGTGTCTGTCTTTCTCAGCTGATGAAATTTCACACTTCCTTAGATTAGAGAAACAAGTTCACGTTTCACGGTTTGTTGTTCTTGCTGAGCTCTACAAGGTTGGGGATTTTAAATATATTATTTAAAAGACAGTAAAAGTACCTTCAGTTTTTGATTATTTAAATTTTACATACTTTGTAAATTTTTATGATACCTAGGGGTTTGTTATTGCTTTTTCCCAATGGACTACTAATGGAAGTTAGCCTGTCTAGCCCATGTGCTAGATGCTGTTAGGATAAAACTGCCTTTGACTTTCACACCTCTCAGGGGACGAGTAATTGTTGTGTTCAAACAGCCTGTAATTGTGATCCCGCTGGCTTTCTCAGTACGCTTCTGGCTATTAGAATCATTAAACAACTCAGCACCTGTTAACAGCATTGTAAATATTCAACCCTGCTTGTGTGCAGGTTGAGTCCAATATAGGAGAAGGCTTACAGAGCCCAGCCTCATAAATTAGAGCTTCTGACAAGTCAATTATTGTGAAACTGGGCTTCACTGTGAAATAAATGAAATGGTGTGCTGATAAAAAGGTAGGCTGTCTGTTTATAGCAAAGGGAAAATAATGACTAGATGATTCAATGCACTGAGCATGAAACTGCATTGTTTTTATTCTTTATCTGTAATTAAATAGTTAGATAATATAGCTTCATAGAGGAACTCACATTCGATGCAGTTTTTATACTTGAAACATACCAACATGCAAAATTCAACTTGCGTTTATGCCTGAGCATTCAAAGTACTGTCTAATGTCATGTTACCTCTGTTTTCAGTAATGATTTTAACATAGACTTTCTAGATGAATGGCTTTGCTTTTTATTAGGGGAAAATGTGCTGAGTGACCATGAAGCTCCTGTGGGTGTGCTCAAAATTATATTTACCCCATTATAGACAGTAGTTAAAACACACTGGTACCACTTCACACAGGATTACAAACCATTTAAGATTTTTCTTTACATTGTTTTATTTGCACTAGGCAGATAGATGTTTACTCCTCTGACAAAAAGTTACCAAAAATCAACAAATACTAAATTCACATAATTTTTGAAAGTCATTCTAATGCCTTTTATGACTTCAGCATGAAACACTGAAAATCAGGCAGAGCACAAGCTAAAATCTGTTTGAATTAGTGTCTTAAAATACAATCTCAGAAAAAGAATTTGAGTATCACCCATATTTAGTCTTTTGTTTTATGAGTATTCATAATCGTGTTATGGTAATGCAAATAACAGTGCCAAAATGATACAGCGAAAGTCTGAATGCCATAACAACAAAATGCCTTAATTATAATCATTTCAGTAGTGTTACATTCAATTTAGAGAAAAATACTAATGAATCATTAGCGGTTTGGATGTATAAAATAGAAAATCTTTTCACATCCTTAAACGACTTAGGTAGTTAATTTGCTCAATTATTTTCAGATGGTAAACAAAGTGTTACAAAGTAATTTCTGCTAATAAACAGAATCTAAATGTGTTTGGTGATGTTAGGCAGATAAAAGGTGCAGGTGGAAATATTGACCAATTTTTATCATTACTATATTACTTCGGTAAAATTAAAAGGGACTCATTAAAATTAAGCTGCATTGAAAATAATGTTAGAGTGATTTCTCTATGCTAACTATGTTTTAAATATTTGAGATCATCTCAGCCTGAACCATATAAAAAACTTCACAGAGTTGAGTACTCTACTGACATTTTGTCTAATGTAGCTCTCTGTTTCCTGCTATCAGAACAATTTTTTTTTTTAATCTTTTTCTTATGATAGTAGTGTTTTACTCCAGCTTTACCCAATTGTAAGTGAACATTCAAAGCATCAGAGAACTAACCTCATAATTTGGGATTAATAACAAGGAAAAAAAAAAGTGAAAATTACTGTAATGCTATTTAGCATGCAGGCTTTTTTCAGCTATGCTATTGCTATACAGAAAGATAAATGTTAAAAGCTCTGTTTACGAAAATAATAAAGCAAATCAGATTCTGTTACTAAAATAGTCATGGAAGGATGCTTGTATATAAAACTACAATTGAATTTTTTTTAAATTTGCTTAAATCAGAGCTTAAGATTCATCTGCCCAAATATAGCATCAACAACTGAACTGATCATCTAAAGTTCTTTTTTTCAGGCAGTGATTACATATCATCTCATCCTAAAGCAGATATATAAAATACTTCAGATGAATATCATTCTGCCAGCACAGGTTTCTCTCTCTTGGCAGTAAAGAGAGTTAAAAAATCTTAACTCAGGTGTAGCTGTAACTATGTAAAATTAGCTAAAATGAGTCTCAGCACACTGTTTTGCAGCCTGTTGTTCACATGCACAAAACAACACTGAAAGGACCTACTCTCCTTTACAGCATGTGGTATCACGTCCAGTGGGGATGCTGAGTATGTCGTAACAGTAGGAAATTTTCATAAAGCAGCTAGTATGAACAAAGGAGCATCTTTCATTGTTGCAGCAATCTCAGTAGTCTATTTGTGCAACAGTATTTTACAGTGTTAAATGAGCAGGGACAACCATTTTTTCCTGTGCTTTTCGAGCTTTCAATAAATCATCAACATTTTTGTTTCTTTGAATTCCATTTTGAAATTGCATGATTTAATTTCTCTGCTTAAATTCAGAATTTTTAAACTTTCTGAGCATGCTCAGTTTTTCTTTACTGCTCATTGAACTTAGTTGTTCCTTTCTGAATTGGTGCCTTTGTTGAATCTAGGACACAAGTTCTTATACGTTGCTACATGGAGTTTTCTAGGCAAAAGCTCTTCCTGATTTTATGTTAGTTTGTCTGAGAACCTTATAATACAGCTGACGTACTACAATTAAGGAGTGTAAATTTCAGTCACTGGGTCTTTTTTATATGCTAGCATAACAGTATGTTTTGGCATACTTCATAGAATTTTTTCCTTCATACAGGTGACTAAGAGCTGTTGTTACTATATGTATTTTACCTCAACAATTTTACCTGAAAATGAACCTGTGAAGTAACCACATTGACAAATACCCTATTCCTTCCTTTAACAATTTTTAACTTTGAGAATAAAATTACATGGAAATATAACAACAAACACCTACATTTAGATTGGTGTAAGGTTACTTTTTCAAGAGAACTTTATGCCTAGTTTTTATTTTCAGAGTTCCAGGATGTAAGAAGAGTTGCTTCTTGCCCTTGGTAGGTTTTCTTCCTTTCTCTTGAAGTTAAAATACTGTTACTTGTGTTAGCATTGCTTGTCCACTTTCATGCTTATATGATCAGGAAAATAGGCAATTAGGAAAATTTTCCCACTAACAAAATATAGCCAGTCCAGTTTTATTTGTATCAACCTTTCTATTAATAGATACATTACCATCTTTCCATATGTACATGCTTGTATTATGTTGGTTACTCCCACAAACCATTTAAGAATCATGAATTTCATGTTAGGCTATATAAGGGAATAGTTCTGTGTTTAATTGTTTAATGTGGATGTTTGCTGTTCCAAGTGTGTGTGTGTATTATAGCAGCCATGTAAGTTTTCCTATAAGATGTTATTGTTAAAAATCTTCAGAGTATAAAAAGTAATTCATGTAATGCATCTGGTTTCTATTTATCTAGTTACTATAACTTGGATGATGTGGGACATGACACTATGAATAAGTACCTCTCAAGCCTTGTTGAGAAATCCCTCTTTGATTTGGAATGCTCCTACTGTATTGAAATTGGGGAGGTAAGTCCAATCCATGTCTTACAAGATTCAGTAAGATACATGCTCCTAAGAGTTGGGAACAGCAAAACACATGCATCTGATCTGAGATGTTGGAGGTTGTCTGTAGAACTATTTGTAAGACTTATGTTGAAAGCTGAGCTTAATTGGGGTTGCAGCTAAATTGTGATGCTGAATAATTTTTGCTGTTCTCTCTTATAGTCTTAGAATATTTTACAGTTCTGTAGGAACTATTTATACTGAACCATGTAGGAACCACATATATTTGATTCCTCTTCTAACAGGATAATCGCAGCATTGAGCCTTTGACATATGGCCGCATTGCTTCCTATTACTATTTGAAGCATCCAACTATTGGGATGTTCAAAGATCAGTTGAAACCTGAAAGCAACATTGAAGACTTGCTCTTAATTCTGACAGTAAGTGCTAATATTTTCTTAACTTAAACATATGTAATTCATAACTCTTGAAGACACAAGTGTATGAAAAAACACCCTGAAATTAAGAAAAGTTTTCTTCCCTGATCTGTAACGTCATTTTGTTATTTTGAGTAGTACACTTGATCATTTTGATCTGTCAAGTGTTTCATCTATAATCAGTACATGAAATTTCTGTATACACCTTGTTTCTCTTCTTATCTCCCTTTATAATGTTCAGGGTCTATACAAATCTGATCCTTGCTTTTTTCTAAGTTATGTATAATACTAAAATGCCAGAATAATAACTGCTTATCGACATCCTAATTCTGTACCAGGGCCATCACTTTTCACTGGCACAATCTGGAAGGCGCAGCAGCTTTAAGAAGTGGGGAAGACCTGTTTCCTAAAATGCCACCTTTTCCTTCTCCCAGCTACCTCACAATCCCTGAGGTCATAACCTGCAATAATGCCAGCTCATACAGTTAGTCTAGTAACTTTTAGTTGACAAGTGCAATGCAGAAGATTTTAGGTTGCAAATCTGGGGACAGTGTATGGTGCAGCATTAGAGTATTACATTCTTATCATGAAAAAAACAGGTTTTACTCCACTTGCCTGATTAAGTACTTAAGTAGTTATATCTACAAAATCATCTTTTTCAGAGTGATGTGACTTTGCTTGTACACACATACTTGAAAACAAGAAGTGCCTGAATATTATCCAGGAAAACTTATTTCTGTCCACTTATGATTATAGTCTCTGTTATATTGTATACATTATACAAGTGGCACAAATTCTTTAATATTCTGATTTTCAAGTGTTAGCTTCAATATCTAAAGTCCAATCTTACAGTATTTATGTATGTTACTTTCATATTCATTTTTGTCTTAACATGCTGCCAAAATTTCTCCGAGAGGAAATTCAAGAAGAAAAATAAAAACAGTGCTATTCAACAGTTTGCATCTCAATAGCACCTGATCAGCATTTTGCAAGGAAAGCCACTTTTCTAGTACAGAGTCTTTCTTTCTGATAAATTTAAATCACCTGCTGCAAACATTCGGAGTGTTACAGCTCAGAAATAAAGGCCACAGTAATCTTCTATAATGGAAAGTGTTACACAGCCTAAACAGGGGAATTGCTATCACTGACCCTGCAGTATCTGTTGTTCTGTTGTCAGAAAACATTGCAAATTATATGAAATGAAATTCAGTGTATTCGACTGAATTCCAAATGGTTATCAACGACAATTCCTATATATGCTGTATGTAAAATAACTGAAATTTTAAAAAGAAATAGCCACTAGTGAACAGAATTTAAATAATATAATGTTGATTATTCAGGGTGAGAGATTTACTCCAGCTGCTGTCTCTTTAAAATCTCTTCTCTTTAGAAAAAAAATTATCCACCTAGAAACTTAAAGATTTTTTTCTTTTCAGAGAAATTTGGACAGGGAAAGTTTGAGAATAGCATTAGCAGAGATGGAGGACATTTCATGATACTGCCTTAAGCTAGTGAGCAGCATATGGAAGATGAACAATGGAAGCAGAACTTAGTGCTATCTTATGTCAGGGCTCCTCATCTCTTTAAACAGCTTGCATCCATGAAGTGAAAAGTTAAATGGCAAATATATCAGTTGTAACCAAAACTTATGACCCTACAGTTGGGGTAAGTGTAATGGTAAAACTAAAAA
>JAAGNO010019554.1:44393-55834 GCA_033439905.1 Ceryle rudis | reverse complement strand
TCTCGAGTTAACCAAAAACTATGACCCCACAGTGGGAGTAAGTCTAATGGTAAAACCAAAAATTTAAAAAAATAAAGAAATTTATTTAACTAAAGAAATAAAAATTTTAAAGTGCATTAATCATGCTTTAATTCTTTCTGATTCTTTTCTTTTTTTTCTGGAAATATATAGTCTTGGAAGTTGTCCCTTTACAGTTTTAAGAGGAAGGAGTCTAAAAATAAGGGGTCAAAATGTGCCATGTGTCAATCTGAAAGATGAAAAGGATGTATGAATGCCAGATGCCATTATAGCTGACAGTTTTTCCTTACTTTTTATGCAGATGCTGATTTTCATAATTACTAGTGGAATTGCTATTCTGTTTTGTTGAAGGTGTAAATTGAAAGGGTTTTTTTCAGTCTGATGTAGTGTTGAAAAGAATTGCCATTTCAACAGAGTTATTGCCAAGGATTTTTTTTTTTTTTTTTTCCTCTAAACACTGTGAATTAATGAGTTTTATAATTATGGATGTTGCTTCACACCTCTATTGTTAACCAATGACATTACATCTGCCTTGCTCCACTGGTGCCCTCCTTCTTCTTATTGAAGCATTTAGCAGTTTTGGCCATGGGGAATTACATGGCATGGGGTAAGTAGTCTAATTAGGTATAAGTGAAAATCCTAAGGGAAAAGGATATTTAAAAAGTAATTTGAAGAATCTCTTAATGATGCTGGAACTGGAAGCTGTAGCTATAGCGCAAAAAGACCTGTTACCATTGCAAAACATAATTATAATTGTGATTAGTCTGATGATCACTCGGTTTTAACATTTTGAATTTTGGACTATGTTATTTAAGGATAACCATCCAAAACATTTCTCAAATGCAGTTGCAGGGTTTTGTAGATGTGACGTGGGTCTTTTTTTTGTTGGTGTTGTTCATAATCTTGTAAACCTGTAGACATTTACAAGTTGTCTGATGCATATAAGGAAGGCAGAAGTGTAGACTTGTAACAAAGAAAGTACTGATGTTGTGTTTTTAGCAAACTGTCAATGTGTAACTTGAAAAGGAGCACAAGTTTATTTAAAATAAAACCAGGAAAAAGGCAAGATTGCGTCCAAGAATTCAGAAATTTATGATCGTATTAAGGGTTTTAAATCTGAGTTTGATTAAGGGATTTTGCATTTCAGATTGATAATTTGCCATGCTGATGGGAACGTTCAGAATTCAGGATTATTCACCAATGAATCTTTGCAATTCATGAAAAAGTAGTTGTGAGTCATCCTGTTTCTAGTAGTGATGGCGGTCTCAGAAAAGTCACTTGATAGAAAGAGGGTTTTTTCCACTTACTAGTCTTCTAGTCTTCTCCCATATCTGTTCTTTCCTGTGTTTTTATTTTATCTTTTCATCTCATATCTGACAGCATTTTGTAAGATCAAAATTTTTTTTTTCAGTATGGTGTAGGATTTGAAGTATCCATAACATGAACAGGAACATGGCAGGTGGGAACAGCCCCTCAGTCATGTTGGAAATATGCAGTAGTGACACAAATAGGTGGGGTACAGCTCCCTCACACTTTCCCTTCTCATCTCAGTAAATCTGTACTTGAGATGTTTAATGTGTCTCAGGTTTGCAGTTAGCAGGCAAAGCTCAGATTCAGTTACTTTTTTAACTGACTTGTGCTAGTGGGCCTGTATTGTATTGGTGGGAGAAAACGTTAGATGCTGTTCCGTAGAGCTTTCTTTAAAACTTTCCTAACCGTGCTTCAGACAGTAGTAATCCAAATGAGCTTAATCACGGCTGAGTTATACTGCTTCTTGCATTAAGTGTTATCGATGAGAAAGTGTTCATGAATTATTACTGATAGGCTGGATTTCCCTGAGGTACCTAAAGCCTGTTTCCTTTTATTCTGAAAGTTAGGTGCTGGTACTAGAGCAGACATCTGGGGTGGGGGGGAAACAACAAAACAGTGAGAGATACTTAGGGGCGTTTTTTGTCGTTTTCTGTACGAAATCAGCAGTCACCACAAATCTTTTTAAAATCGACCAATCAATCAATCAATGCTATACCTTAAGGAAAGAAGATCTGTCTCGATGATTGATCAGGACTGTGATGTCTAGATCCACTAGCTTTGTGATTTTTGGAGATGTATTCCTATATTTATCTGGTTATCTGGTTAATATTCTTATTTACACAGAAAATACTTTATCTGTTCATACCAGACAGTGAAGGGGAGAACCATCTTTCAATCTTTGGTTTACCTGCATGTAGTCCTTATTTCTGATTTTGAATTCTACTTTCAAGAGAGAACTGGTTAGTTTTCTCGTGCCTACTGCTGTCTCTCCTGTGAATGGGTTATAAGAGGTGGATTTCTTTCTGACTGGGGACTCTTTAGGGACTTAACAGCATGGTATTTGTGTTATACTGAGGCACACATATCTATCCCTCTGTGATATAAACATGGATTTCGAAGTTTGGTATGCACATGCCCCTTTCCTGTATTTCTATCTGATAATTGACATGGTTTTGTTACACTGGCTTGTATTAGACTAAGTATTTTGTAACCCAGCAGAAAATCAGGCATTGCTGGAGTAGCAGATCTGGGAGGAAGAAAATGAAGGTTCGTGAAACTTTCCATTCCAGATACACAGATAACAAGAGAGTGAAGTTACTAATGCCTTATCCATCTTTTATTACCTGATAGGTATTTATACTATGAGATTCTATGTAACTCAGTTAACCTATAGCTTTATTTTCTGTTCATCATCGTTGGCACATCCTATTCTAACCATGAAAATATGTCAGTCTTTGTGAATATTTACACTCTCAGTCTAAAATAATTTTATTTCCATAGAAGGATTCTATCTTAAAACTGTTGGTTGTCTCCCATGAAGGGGCCACAAAGAATTTTGACTCACCGATAAACCATCTTTTCCACTGATCTCCAGTTAGATGCCAGGGAAGGAGAAATTAATATTACAAAAATATTGTCCAAGAATGAGCTAATGGGAGTTGTTTTATGGAACATTTTCTCTGCAGTCCATGGCAGAAACATTGTTTTGTCTTGTTAATATATAAAACTGGTTTACTGTTCTATGAGCCCTTTCAGAAAAAAATCAGATCACTTTTCCTCAGTCATTTTCTAGCCTAAATGTACATTTACATTTAGAAGGAAATAAAGGTGCTACTATGATTCTCTTCAAGGCATACAAGTACACTAAGACTTTTTAAAGATGGCATTTCAGTGTCAAGAATAGAAATACTTTATTACATAAACTTTGTATCAAATGAAAAGCAACTGTTACTTGTTAAACTGTATATTTTTTATACAACTCATATTCTAGATTTTAATATTTTAATAGATTTGTGCTTCAGTTCCCACTTGGAACATCTAGATAGTATCACAGTGTGTTTAATAAACTAGTTTAAATCTGAAAATTGGCTTCATGAATATAAAACAAAATGCTACAGTGAATTTTAACAGCATCCAAATTTCATCATAAAATGATGAAGCAGAAAGAGTACTTGCACACAGGAATACTCACACATTTAATGTCTAGATTTTTCTATAGTCCCAGTAGATGGAGCAATTTTGAATGTTGCTGTAGTACTTGAATATAGTAATTTTTTTCTAATATCTAACACAATTATTTCTTATTTTTTGTTTTCCAGATGATTGTTTGATTTTTAGTTTGAAAATATCATATGCTGCCCACCTTTCCAAAAAAGCACAATCAGTTGGTAAATCAACATGACAGTGCCCATCACTGACAGCTAACTGAACATTTCATTTTTATGTCATCAATAAGAAAGAATTACATTCAAAACCAGAAAATATAAAACCTTTTCATCTCCAATACACATGACTTTCTAATCTCTGATTAACAGATCTTTTTTTCCCCTCCAATCTTCTTTTGTCATTACTTGACAGTTTAAAAACTGAATCAATACTCAGAAAAGTTACAATAAAACCTATTTTTAAAGTTGAAGGTTTCTGACATACTTTTCCCACAATGCAGGCATATTATCTTGGAAATAATACTGTATCTTTAAGTAATTTTGGGGGGTTTTTTTGACTGCAGCACAGAGTTCAAAGGAGAAGTTTGTGTAAGTGTGTATAGCTGTGGTAGTAGAAGCCTGGAGCCTCAGGCTATATCCCCATTTCAAATAGCTGCTTTTGTAACTGTTTCTGTCAGGAAAAAAAATGAGTAAATAAATTCCTTTAACACGAACTATAGATGCAGCTACAGCAGCAAAACACTCCTGTATACCAACGAAAACTATTTTGCTGATCCATGAAGCTATTACACCTATATCTCCTAGGGTAGGTAGGAATACTGTCCTGGTCTTGTACTTATAAATGTGAATGTTGGCTACCATCTGTGGCAAATCAATGCTTGTCCTTGGTATAAATGCTAGAAGCAAGTTCAGTGATAACAAGCTTGGTTTAACTGACTGCTTAAAGCTGCAGGAAATTCACACCATTTATTTATGCACAAACATTTTTTACTTACCACTTGGCAGTTAGAACTGTAGCCACCATTGTCATGTGAGATTTCAAACTATGCTTAGTTGTGTACATGCAGCCAATGCTTTGCAAAGTATTCATATTGAAAATAAAATAGCTTTTTTTTTCAGCAGTCATGTCCTCCAGCTCTATTTTCAAATACACAAAGTAGTTGTTGAAACAAAACTGAAGTTCTAAACAGCATCTTCATTGAGGTAAATCCGAACATTTTGTAATATGTAGTGCTGCTTTGATTAATGGCTGTGGGTTCTCATGCCCCGAGTACACCAGAAGATAATCTTACAAGTTCAAAGTGCCTTTAGCAAGTCAGTACAAGTTCTACCTACTTTGTGCCTCCCAGTTTGTAATTAAAGCACGATAGGCAAATTTAGGGCCCCTGCAGACTGAAGTTCTTTTGTCTTCACTGATTTCTGGCTATTGCCTTTGCTTTTGATAGAATTATGCTATTGTACTATAAATTACAGCAATTACAATTACATTACCAATTAATTAGTTTTCACAGTATTCAGTTCACTTAGTGACACAAACTCAGTTTACTGACTGCTGTTTAAAGGCACACAAATGTTGTTCTCTGTCAGCAAGGAAGTTATTGCTCAGAATTGTAGAACTGCTAAGAGAGAGGATGGCATTCTGTAGCTTGTGCTCTGATTGGAACAGAAATTTCAGGATAAGGATTGGTTTGGCTGAAATAATTACATCATACAAGATGGGTATGCAGTATATATTGTTCTTTTAGCATACTGGTTTAAAAAAAAATAAAAGGACATAAGAGGATTACTGATCGGTCCTTAATGAAGTATCTGACACTTGTGTTTTCTTATTTACATTTAGATTCTTTCTTTGTCTCATTCTTTTCTTTTTTTTTTTTTTCCTGATGAAACCTGGCTAGCTTCAGAAGGTTGAATTTTATTTTAAATGTTGATGTTATGTATCATCTAAGATGAACTTTTAAGAACTCGGCCTCTCCTATTATTTGCCTAGTATGTACGAGGTGCTTTGTTTCACAGTTACTTAGGTACTCAAGCTACCTATAACGTTAGAAGAAATTGCTAGGGGATTCTTGCTACCAAAAGGCAAATACTTTTTGTAGCATTTCAAAACGGTAATTGTAAATCTGGTATAGCATAGTAAACTTGCTTTTAGAGAACAAACAGCTGCAGATTTTCTTCACTTCTGCAACTTAATGGATGCTGGCCAGGCATCTGGCAAAATATTGGAATTGTTGTATGTGAAAACTGTCAAATTATGTTCTTTTCTAAGTATCTGTGATGATGCTCAAATACAGCTTTTCTTAGTTTATCATCTACTGTTCATTGTCCTGTTTCACATGACAGAGTCAAATCAGACCACCAGTTTGATTGGGTTGCCCACATGCCAGCTTCCCTTTGCCTTTCTTTTCTGTCTTCTAATGGACAGGAGTAACAAGCTAGCAGACATTATTCAAACTACTAGTTTTCCAAAAGTATCTCAAGTCTATTACTCTCACCTTAAAGGGTGAGAAAATGGCTAAAATCCCTCTCACAACAGGTCTCTCAAATCCTTCTCCTCTCAAGGCAAAGGTGCCATGCTACTATGTTCACTTATATTTATTTAGCGTATGTATGCATGTGTACTTACAAAAAAATTTTTAGGTAAAACTGATGCATACAATACTAAGAAGTTTTGTCTTAAACATATGAAATCACTGAATGCACAATATTCTGTAGGTTATTGAGATGAATTCCAATGATTTTTATCCTTTGCTTAAGGCAACAATCAAATGTAAACAACATGAGGTGTAGATAATAGATTCTTTTTTCTTTTGTATATTATTTTCTTAGTATTTACTATATGCAGTCATATAAGATGTTAATTTTTAATACTTCTTTAGCTATAAGAATGTGTGTTTGCTTTCTCTTGATTCACACAGAACAGATGGATGCTTGACTGCCTGCTAATCCACAGCTGGAATGGTTTCAGCGGTTTCCACGTTGCTGGGTTAGAGTGGCTTTTCTAGTGGACTGAGAGGGCAGCAAGAGAGGGATATCATTATTCATCAGTATCCCAGTGGGATCTCTGCCAGCAGAGATTAATTTTTTCTGTTATGCTTGTAAAACAAGCTCAGGTGGAGTCTCTAATCCTCAGGGCACGGGTGGCAGATCAAGGAAGATGCTACAAAGCTAGTTAATTTTCAGATTCTAGGGGAAACAGAAGCTCTGTTAGATGTATAAATACATGATTGCAAATTTAAGTAGCTCAAATCCAAATGGGATCTTCCTAGACATCTGGTACTGAAAATCTCTGTTTTCTTTGTCTTTTAAAAGAAGTTCTTCAAACTTTACAACCGAGGCAAAATATCTGCAACTCTCTTAATCATCGGTTATCTTTCCATTTCCTTTTTTTTTTTTTAAATACATCTCTTACAGTGTACTTTAGATTAATACCTGTATTTACAGGTAGAAGAGACACGGTTATAAGTCTGGGTAGGAACACTGACTATACAGTATTCTCACAAATTCATTTGCAGTGAACATCACTAAGAAAAATTATCACTTGCCATCCAAAAAGGGTTAGATCTGTTCTAGGAGTGCATGGTATGTCCCATTTGGGTAATGGGATGTTCTATTAAGGTCAAGTGTGGTACAAGGGTATTTTTGCGATGTTACTCATTGTATCAGACCTCTCTTAATTCAGGACAGAACTTCCTCAAATCAAGCACACCGAAATTCTGACAGATAGCCTATTTGTTTAATAGACTTCAAAATTTTTTCTATTTACTGACTTTTTTCATCTCAGTGATTACCCATTTTGCTTACCCTTCTAATTATCAATGTCTTCCATCTCTGCATGACCTTGTAGCTCTTGAGTTCTTCAAAACATTGGGTCAGATTTTCAAGTAATGTCAATCCACATAGTTACACTGAAATGAGTGGAGATATGACAGTTTTTATCAGCAGGGAACTACCCTTATTGAAATTTACTTGCAGCAGCTGTCACTTCCTCTTACAGTTGTGTTTTTTTATTATTATATTAAACTATTTTCATTTAAAAGTGCTCAGAGTGAGACCAGTAGCATTGGCTTGCTGAAAAGACATTGTGCATGTAGGCACCTTCCAAGTTTCCCGTATATTCCTGCCAGTTCATATTGTTCTTCTATTATTCTGGGCTTGAGCCTCTCTTGAACAGAGGCAGCTACTCATTTCACCACATGATGACAGGTATTCATGCTTGTGAACTTTTTATTCCCTTTTGTCTCTGGTCACATAGTAGTCTAGATCTGGAATTTAATCCAGTACAAAAATGCAGCAGTGTGCATTTGTGGCTCCCCACTAGGGGAGCTGCCACAGGTCAGCAGATCTGAAATCTGGTTTTCAACACACAGAGCTGTTACAGTTTGCCATTAACATATACAGTATGTACGGGCCCCATTTCACATAAAGAATTAGTAGCACTTACTCCTGTCTCCATGCAGAGTATCATTAACTTAATGCAGAGATCTGTTAACTTCTTCCCTGGGTCTGGGCTCTGCACTGGAAGATCCCAATGGAGGATCAAAGCCAAAGATGGAAAAATGACTGATCGCTTTCCCGGGGAAAGCTGTGTGCCAGGATTTGCTATTACAATTTTTATTGCTATCATCATCTCAGTCAGTAGTAAAGCCAGCTCATGCAGCCAAGCTCAGCTTCAAAATGTGGACAAATGTCCAAATGAAACTGAAGTAGATTTCTCATGACAATAAGACTTTTTAATGTATACTCAGAGAGATTTTCCCAGTTTTTTGTTAACACATTACTGAATTCATGCAATGAAAAGCTTTTCTATATTAGTGCAATACAATTAGTTGCAGTACAGCCAAAACCAGTTGGTTTTAAATCTTTCCTATAATACGAATTGAGTTTAAAGAGGAAGAAAGTTGTGGGTTACTGCCCCATCTAGGTATTACAATTGGAAAAAAAAAAAAAAAAAACCAAACATGATGATAATGCGTTCAGAATGTGTGGGTTCAAAGTGTTCTCATGAAAAGTAATAGGAAAAGTCAGGCATCTTGGAGAGGTGAAAATCTCAAATATACCATTTCGAGTGATAAAATACAATAATTCTCACATCACTGTCATTCACTTTATAAATGGAATTTATACCATTCCATTTATATTTATTTGCTATGGTCAAAGTAACTTATTCCAGGTGAGTAATGTGTATGCCATACCAGTTTCAGATGTTTGCTCTATTTTTGTTCTGCTTTAGTCTTTTTTTGCATTTATTTTTCCTTAAACTATGGGTGTTACAGGCTTACCTATAATCGATAATTTAACTTAAAATCCTGAGAGTTTACTAAAGCCAACTCTATGAAAGTTCTACAGACAAAATACTATGAAAGGACCTACACATTTGGGGGAAAATTAATGTATTGTAAGAATGGATTTTATTAGGACTGGTCAAAAATGTAGCACTGAATTATTATAGTGATCATAAACTCCATGAAATATGGATTGTGAGAGTTAAGATTTAAAATCATGAATTCATTCCATGTTTAAATATGTTTTAGTAAAGTATGCAGTTTAAAAAGGAAAGTATTCTGAAACAGAATGGTTCTGTAAGTACATTTTTTACCATTTGGTAAACCAATTACAATTATTGTATTATCTATTACTGTATCTTCCTGTACACTGAAACCTAGCTTCTCTGATATGCTTAGGAAACTTTAGAAAAAAAATAAAAATCAACTTTCAAGTTAGCATGGAAGTCTCAAGACCTCTTTTCCCATGTCAAAATATTGTTGTTTTAAATAATCCTCCCTCTCGCATGTGCTAGCATGCTTGGATTTTCTTTTAGCAACTCCATGCTGAAGCAAAGGTCTGTAATTTAAATTTAGAAGTACTTTAGAAGTTTCCAGATCTGCCAGGTCACCTTCTGCCACTGGTAGCTAATATTGCTGACCTCCTATTGCTCTGTGCACAGTGGCAAAGGTCTTTCAGACTCCTGACCTCTGGTCATCAGGAATGTCATCAGTAGTTTGTAGTTTGGATGTTTTAAGTAAGAGGTGAACTTGTGAAATCTAAACCCTTCAGGGTGTTTTTAAGTGATCACTCAACTGTTTCATTGCCCTAGCTTGTACTTTTTATGATGGCTGTAACTGTAATATTTGTGGTGTTTATCATATGCAGCTATTTAAAAGCAAAAATCAAACACTTGTCTGTTTAAAGAGAGGTCTGCGAATACACTTATATACGTTTTCTCTGATCACTAACATGAGAACTTTATAAGAATTGTAAGTACATTTAACTTGTATGTTCTTCTAAACTATGTTTGTAGGTCCTATTACTGTAATGTGCCCATTTTAAATCCAGAATTATTTATTTATTTATTTATTTATTTATTTATTTTAGTAATAGATTTACATAATTGCATGTTGATGGGGTTTACAACTTTATCTCTTCATCTTCTTGTTGAAAATTGGAAATTTCCAATGCCCACTCTGGTAAGCCTTAAATCTAGAAACAGAGCCCAGGGTAGCCCAGCCTCACCATTTTGCTCCTACCTAGTTCACTGGGTTAACATTACAATTTGAAAAAATTAAATCAATAGTTCTTTTTCTCTTTTTTTTTCTTTTTTTGGGAGGACACATATCTTTTATCTGTAAAAATGCAAAAAATTGCATAATAAAAAAGTTAATACTTATTTCAGAAAAAGTACTGAGCAGCCCTTATCCCTTGGATATTGCTCCCCATCCTGTGCATAGCAGTTTTCCTCTTGTTGTTTTTCCAAAAGTAGAGAGTGGAGAGTGCTCCAGCAGAGTACTGCAGTAGTTGCAAGATCATTTTCCTATTACCCAAACTAGAGTGGAGAGTTAGGGCAACCAGACTCCCTGGTGGGAGGCACCAGTGCCAGCAAGGGAGCCCTGGTTCTGCAGCCAGGGACAGCTGCTGCCCAGGGGCTGCGGCTGCGACTCCTCTGTGTCCCCTGGCCCAAGAGCTGGCACAACACTCAGCTCTCTGTCCCTCCTCCCTGCCACCCGAAGACCCTGGAAGGAAGGGATGGGAAAGGACACCATAGGAAAGGAACTGCTCTGCAGGGTTGGCTCTAATAACGCCAGATTGCACTGCCACATACACGTGAGGTTGACAGGGAGACATGTTATATGGGATACGAAGGCAAGGAGCTTATTTAGAAATGGTCTCTGTGATGAAGTCCAGTATCATGTAGTAAATATATTCTAACCTTTCCTGACAATTTTTGTTTTCTTTGTTTGCATCATGTTAGCCACGCTTCAAGATCTTTGCAAAACTTCTGACTGCTCTGTTGCTTAAGCAGAGCTTACCAGGTTGCCCTAAAAATTTGGAACGTCACTTCTGTAATGTTTGTCTAAAAAGTGTATTTTCACATGTGTAAAGCAGAGTGAGGAAGCTCTTTGTGCAAGTGTCTGCTGTCTAAAAGAGGTCTTCCAATCTAAATATCCCTGTGTTATGTAGTGGCTTCAAGAAGCTGGTTAAAATTACTTCTTTTTTTTTTTTTTTGTATATAATGTGAATCTTGAAAACATGTGTCGTGTTTGTTCTTAACACTTAAAACTAGTAAGATATGTTTATAACTGTCTTTGACGGGGATATTGTCCTAGACCTTTTATAGCTAAGAGTATAAAAAGCACCCAAACATTTTGAACTTTGGGAGTTTGAATTATGTCCCATAAAACTGAGACCAAAGTATACACATTTATGGGCTACCAATAAACTCCTTAAAATAGGAGTTTATAATGGAATCACTAACACAGATATAATTTTCAGAGCAGTAATTCTAGCAAGTACAGTACTTCTCCAGTTCCATTTTTCAGTCTGCTTTACTTTTTAGTATGAGCTGAAAAACAACTTTTAAGTTATGTGGTCACTTTAGGCTTTTTTTTTTTTTTTTTTTTTTTTTTTTATTCTCACATTTATTGTTTTTCTGAATATAAATGTAAGCTT
>JAAGNO010019554.1:11398-43968 GCA_033439905.1 Ceryle rudis | reverse complement strand
ACAGGAGTCTCATCCTATTGTTTTTGACTACCTCCGCTGTTGTTTGCTCTGTCTGTTGCATGGGTGAAGTTTCTAAAATGGCCTCTTGCAATCAGCACTTGTTATTTCTCTGTTTTGACTGTGCTACTTTATCCTGTACTTAGGCTAATGGATAGGCATCACCCAAAGGAGGACAGTTGCAAACCACTTTAAAGATTGGATTTAGCTACTTTGTATATACACTGTAGCACTATGTGGAAGCGAGGGGTCAGGATGTTGCACTGAAATTCTCTGTAGCGCTTTGTACAACGTAACAAAAGAAAAGCCAAATATATAATAATATTATTGTGGCGCTTATATTTGCTTAAAGTAACTTAAAGATCAAAATATGTTCTTTTCACTTGGAAAAGTAAATTGCATATTGGCATGCCTTTGAACTCCTGATAGCAGAGAACTAAAATTTACTTCATAATGTATTATTTGTGTTAATTGAGAAAAAAACTGTAAAAAAAACCCCAACATTTCTTGCAGCTTATTTTTTATTTTTCATTCTGTGCACAAATGTATGATTTTTGCAGTCTTTCAGAATATACACAGACTTTCAGAAGTTTATGTAATATAAACCAAGGTTCAGGGTAAGAGGATATAATTACTATATTAGCTAAAAATTATTCTCATCTTTTCTCCTTTATTTTTCTGGTAGTTACTTTTAGTAGTAGCATATTGCAAGATTTTTTAATACTTTAGCTTAATGACTGTTAATATTGGTATCAGATTTTCTGATAATTCTTTTCCCTTGTTTCTTTCTACATCAGACACTTGAAAGAGAGCAAAACACATTGCAGCTCTTAAAGTTGAAAATATGATGTGTTTGTGTTCACTGTAGCTATGTAAGGAAAGGAAACATGCAGGCAGGCAGTCAACTCTAAGGTAGTTTCAGTAACAACAGTTCTCTTGCTAAAGAGAAGACTACTGGTTCAGCTCTGGAATGTGAGAAACTATTTTGGGTTTGTTTTAGACCCTCATTGTTACAAATTAATCAACTGCTCTTTAAAGTCTAGAACTCATTAACTTTATACGTTTTACTGTTCCCATGACTGAACTTAACTTAAAATATTCAAGTTTACTTTAGTTGCTCACCTTGATCCCATTTCTGTCTATGCTCCACAAGTATCCTCTTCTCTCCTGTAGACAGATGGCAAGATGTAGTTACTTGAGATTTGAAATATTTCAGGTTTACATGTGTTATAAGTTTGTAGTTCAGCTCTCACTATAAATCAGTAATTTCAGCCAAACTTACACATTTTGTGGGTAGAAAGAAAATGTGATTTTTTTTTTTTTAATTTTTTTTTTTTTTAACCCTGTGGTCACTGCAGAGACTAGTACTCACCGTGCTGGATACTTTATGTAAATTTAAGTCTGGCTCCTCAAATGCCTCATAGTACCAGAAAACTGCAAAAGATATATTTTAAATTGGAATAAGTAGTTTGCTTCTAGAAAGATTCTAAAAATTCTAATAAAGGTCAAATGATAAGCTTAATCTCTGGAACATGATGTTGCAGACAGAATTCATAAGATGATTCTGTGCTGGTGTTATGTAGGAAACAGAATTCAATTGTCAGAAAAGCCCTTTGGCCTTGTAAAATGTAACTATCAAGTTTATGCAGGTCTACATGCGACATCTCTCACTGGCAAACATATTATTCGCACATGGGCTGCAATAGTCCTGATATAACAGAAGAAAAAGGGAAAGTGAAAAATGCACAGCAGTGCTTTGTGGTTTAATTATAAAGTTTGTATTAAGTTTCTTGACTTTAGAAAGAAGATTAATGATTGATAACGTAATTTGATCTGTTTCCTCACCCATGGAAGAAAGAACCATATGCAGATACAATGTACTAAAATAATATATATAATATGTTATATATTGTGTGGAACAGTTGAAGCTATAGCCTTTGCAGAACAGATTGAGAGTCACAATGAAAAGGAAAGATAAAATGAAAAAAATATTGAGTGAACAGCCGGGCCCATTTGAGGTGATTACAAAGGATGTTTCTTTATTCTGTCTTTTCTTGTGCAACCTGAAAACAGTAGCAGGGGGTTACAAGCAGAGTTCATCACAGAGTTGTCAATCACTGTCATTTAACATTTTGCAATGGAAGATGTCTTTATTCAAGGACAGCTGGGCAAATCAGAGAAACAGATTTGCAGTTAGTAGTCTGTCCAGCCTACACTAAGCAAACAAGGACAGGGCAGACGTACTGGCCTCTCACATAAAAATATAATGGACTCTGCTGACCTCAGTGCCCTCTATTCAGCTTCATTCTCAGTTGTATAAAAGCTTCACTACCCATTCTCAATTTCCTTTAATTACCTACATGATGCAGATAAGAAAATGAACCTCACTTACTTACAGTCAATGATCACAAACAGGAAATTAAGTAGGCAAGTTGTTTAAAATAAGCAGTGTTTTGGAGGTAAATAAAACATGTACTGGGAAAGAATTAGGGAAAACACATTTTCAGGAGTACCAATTGGTCTGGAGTGACTTGGCTGATCCTTCTTTTTTTCTGCTACTTTAAACTGCAAAGCAAAACTAAGTAAAAAATCTCCTTGGTAAATATTCTTTAAAATATCTTTGAAGGAGAAGCCAGTTAAATAAAAAGAGTGAAGCAAACATGCAGCCTTCTATAGGGCTTAAAAAGATTGTGACCTTAGGTTCAGAGAATAAATGACCAAAGTTTTCACAGGAGATCTGGGAGAGACATCCAGGATTAAGTAGCAGTTGTCTTTAGTCATTCTTCACTTCTAATCTGCAGTCAAGATATGAAATAATTTAATGACATTCTGATTTTCTTTCCAGATCTTAATTGTCTAATAGTTACCTTTCCTTTTACATTTATATCACAGTTTAGGTATAGTTTCATCTTGCCATTAAAGAAAACAGAAAATTTTGTGCTGTCCATTTTCAAGAGGGTGAAAGCCAGCTATGGAACTGGTTTTAGGAATTGTCAAAAAGGTTCTACGTTTTAGATATTAATCAGTGGATATGGTGCTTTGAAAGTCAATTAGGTAGTTCTATTAGGTGTTCCAAAATTGCCATTTCTCTTTACCTCACTCTACATTGCTTACTGTGAATATTTTATTAATATGGATTTTCAGGAAGTCTGACTGGAGATTGAAGACTAAAATGCATAATATCAAATCTAAAGTTTAAAAGGAATATAAAACCCTGAACACTTTAATTTAACGGTCTCTGCTAAGCCCATACTCAAATGACTTTTTATTTTATGAGAAAAGAAATAACACTCTCTTAAATTACAGATGGAAAAAAATAGTACATATTATAAAACTCTTACTTTACTTGCAGTTTTATACTTTAGAAAGATCATTCTCATTCCAGACAAGAATATATACACGTACATGCACAAGAGGATTTTGTGGAGGGGAAAAAACTTACCAAGTCACAGAACTGACTTGTCAGCCTAAATTATAGTTTTTAGGATGCCTCTGTTGAATTTTCTTTCTTTCAGAGACTGGATTTCCCTAGCAGGAGAATGAACATCTCTTCTCTGGCTACTAGAACAGTCATACTTTTTCCTCTCAGCTGCAATGATGTTGCTACTCCTAGTGACATTTAGATTACCTGTTGGTGTGCTGCTCCTTTTCACAACAGTGAGAAAGTTCTTAAGACAGCTTTCATTTTGGCATGAATGTCTCACTCTGGAGCACAGAGGAAAGTTTTCAGCACCTACTTACAATTTTGCTCTTTGCTTTGGTTGCTGATCATCTGTTGCTTAGACACTGACTGCTCAAAATATTGAACATACATTTTAAAAGAACCTTGCCAGAGCTATTTCAAACCCACTGTGTTTTGAATACAAAAGAAACAAGTAGAAAACCTGAAAATTAAAAATGTGAATATTGACTTACTCATAGTTAACCTTACAATGTTTTCGTGAGGCAGCCAGGGTAGGATATCTGTAAAGGTCATCTCAAATACTGAGTCAATCCAATGAATGTATTTATTTCACTGCTTTTCTTTTCATCTTCTGTAATATTGAAATCAGCTATGTTAAAAAAAAAAAAAAAAAAGACAAAACTATAATCGTGTGAATATTTTACTAGCTATTGTTTTTCCACACACATGATTTTGTTAAGTATGCTTTCTAAACATTAAAATCCTGCTATTTTAACAATGAAATCTAACTGTAGTAAATTAAATGCATGTATTTTTAATGTCTCAGTAAGAATAATCATCATTCTGAAGTTAATTACAAGTTTTGGTTTGGTTCTTTTTTGTTCTTTTAAAGAATGCTGAGGAGTACACAGATCTGCCTGTGAGACACAATGAAGATCAGATGAACAGTGAACTGGCAAAACATCTTCCAATTGAAGTCAATCCCCATTCATTTGACAGTTCACACACAAAAACACACCTCCTGCTGCAAGCCCACTTCAGTCATGCCATGCTGCCTTGTCCAGATTATGCAACTGATACAAAGACAGTGCTGGACCAAGCTATTAGAATATGTCAGGTATGCATTTCAATATTTAATTCTTGTTGGTTTACTATTTATTGTTAGTGTGTTGTGATATTTTGAATATAGAAAAATCTGAAGATTTCTTGCAGTCTGGTGGAGAGCTGGTACCACAAAGTATGATACACTTTGTTTAGGGAGAAACTGGCTGCCCATAAAGATGCCCACTTTACAGAACTGGCGGTAAACAAACTTCTGGTAAAAGACTATGGTTCTGTGGTTGGAGATATCTTGTTGCCATAGGGATCACCTCTTTCATATGCAACAGCTTTTTTTCTCTGTATTGTGGAATGTTGTACGTAAGTCAATCTTGCATGGGTGTGCTCCCAGCAGATTGTTACACTGACCCCCAAGAACCTGTCTCCCATGGGTACTTTTATTTTTATAGCACCCAAAAGCACTGTAGTCACTGCCAAGCATATATAAAACATGTTTTGAAATGTGATTTGGGATGAGATGCAAGGTTTTTCTTTAGCTTGCGAAAAGATATGTCTACTAGTTGACAATTATCACAAAGAACACACTTTTAAACACAGATTTTAAACTCAGTCTGGAGGCTTGTGACTTTTGTGGTTGTACGGCAGTCACAACCCACAGAAACTAAACTGACTGCAGAAAGTACTGGTAACAAGCAATCCCATGCACAGCTGTGTGCCTCAAAAGAATTTTAAAGCAGCAACTTGAGTTTGGAATAGAGCACTGCCTTATCTAAAAAATGCAGTTACATTTACAGCAGGAAGGGTGAGCTCTAGCTGATGCAGAGAACAGCCGCCCCTCTGATTCTGCTGGAAAGGAATAATATTCTTTTTACCAGAACTGGGCAAGGACTCATTCACAAGTTCTTGAAGATCAAGTAGTCTTCAGCAAGCTATTCTTTTTTGTATTCCTCGGTTCAATATCTGTAAAATAGGGACAGTAATTTTTTCTTCCTACAGTTTTTATTTACTGAGATTTTAATATCCTCAGTAATTACATATCAATTATCAGAATGAGGCTTTGGTCTTGTTCAAAGCCTGTTGGCAATATGGTAACTGCAAATATCATTATGTCAAGCCTACCAGTTTGTAAAACCACTCTATAAGAAACTATTAATCTATGCTCTAGACAGACAAATACCATGGGTAATTCAGTGTCTGGTGATTTTGGTGAGTAAACTGCACACTTGTAATACCAATATTGAACAAAGCAAAACTAAAACTAAAAGAAGGGGAAAAAAAAAAAAACACATAAGAAAGAAGCAAGTAACACCACAGATGTTATTGCTATGCAGTCTTACATTTGACAACCAGCAATGCGTGTATACAAGTCTACTCCAGGTATTTCAAAACAATAAAATCATGGTGCTAAAAGCTTCAATGTATGAATAGTTATTATTCATAATGCTCAGTTATTAACAGAACAGCATCACTTGCTCAGGTGAGAAAATTCATCTTTGTTTCAAAGAAATCACATTCATTAGTTCATTTAGACATTTATGAAATTAGCATTTGGAGGCTAATTACATATTTGGGAAAAAATGTAAATTAAATAACTTTTCAATAATTATTTTGCTCAATGTTTATCCTGCTTTACTAAGAAATGTATTTTTTTAATCCTGTTACCACATAATAGGTACTTCAAAAGCAATAATCACTCAGAAGAAAACACCCAAAAATATTCAGTGGTTTCTTTAAACTGAAATAGAGCTCAGGAGAATACTATTCCATATTGTGCCTTGGCATGCCAGTCTTCAGTTAACTACTACATAATGTTACATACACAGTCATCTTAAAAAAATAAAAAATTCCTCTTGAAAAAGAAAAAACATGCAGGCATTTTTGTATTCTGAAGTTGGCGCATGGTTTACATCTCTTGGGAGAATATTTGTTCCATCTTATTAGTCACGCTTTCCAAATGGAGGTTAAAGTTCCCAGAATCTAAGCAATAGGCAGGGTTACACTTTCAATACTGGTTGTTACCTTTTTCCTTAGCACTGACCTGCTGATGAACTCTGGGTCAACAGAGGTGGAAAAAAAAAGATGTTAGTTGTGAGAAAAGGAACTGAACCATAGAAGGATCCATTGATAAACTTATTCAGTGGTTGATGTTCTGTGTGGGTGTGAACACACTCACAAGCACCACCAAATGTAAAATTCATCAGTGAGACAGGAATTGGTTTTTGAGTTATGTTGAACTTTTGTTTATTTACTTACAAAGTACTTTAGCTGTTTAAGGTTGTATAGCTAACCTTCAAATTGTGACCTGAATATAAACTGTTATTTTTGCTGGTCAGTATGTGAATGACAGGCTTTCCATATTGGCACTGCTTTTCTGTTACAAGAAATCAAGAGCTTTCAAAGAGCTTTTACAAGTGTTTTTTATCTAAGTACCTACAGCAGGCCTCCATCCCAGGTCCCCTGCAGAGTAGATTTGACATATCTAGCCATGATATGTAAGCAAGCCCCTTTCTATTACAGAATATTAAACTCCTTCACTCCTTCGTGCTTTCACCTGAATCAGCCTTCTCTCCTCTGGTTCCTTTCACATCCCACCAGTTGTGTCCTCCCTCCCAGTCTTCCAACATCCTCTGGGCCTTTTCATCACTCATGGCCTTAGGCTGAGTAGTTAATGGTCAGTCAGAAAACTATGTTAACAGCATCAGGTAGATAAATGTAGCTGATGGATTTCAAGAAAGATTCCTCTCTCTTCTGAAAAAAAAAAAAAAATATATGCACCACTCTTAGATTAATTTTCTTGAGATGTCTGAGAAGATTTAGTTTTGTTAGAATTGTGTTCATCTGCTTATGATGAAAGATAGAAGTCATAAGCATTTAACAGAATTTGAAGAGTCATGGTGCTGGCCCAGTAGAGGAATATAATTGTTAACATAGAAAATGGAAGAAATATAGTCTGTTACAGTTTTCCTATAGTTATCATTTGTTAGGTATAGATGGAATTCATTATAGCAAGATAACATTTAGTATCTATATAACCAGGATGAAATACAGAATTCTTTCCCTTTTACTGCAGAAATATGGGGAGTAGCAATACGTAACCTGCTGGAAGGTGAATGCCTTTCTGCTCCCGCACCCCTCTCTGTAATGAATGGCTACAGAGGCATTGACTAGGCTGAAAGAATGTCTCTGCTTTACATTGAAAAGCTCAAGTTAGAAAGTTAACATGTTTGTTATCAGTGACAGGCTCTCGTAGATAAAGCTCAGAAGGTTCCTATGGCTCAGAAAATCTGCCATGACTTCCTATGTGACCTTGACTAAGCCATTTAATTTTTATTTGCCTTTGTTACCTTTAATACAATTACAGTAAGCTGCGTATTCTCTTCAAGCCTAGAACTGTGTCTTCACTATTTTTATTGAGAAAAAATAGAGGTGTCAGTAAGATGGTGCTGAGCACTCCAGTAGCTGTTCAAAATCAAACACTTCTCCACTCCTTGCAGAAGAACATCAAAGAATAAAAATTCTAATGAAATGATTTGTCTAATATTTTTATAAAATATTATTATTATTGTAAAGACAATACCCCACCTTTTTTCCTATCTTGGATTTACGAATATGTGAAACAGACTAAATCTAATCTCTTTTTTACTTCTTTTGTCAAGCCTTGTATTTTGTGACTGTGTATTCAGCGATCAGTTCTTACTCTGCTGTTCTAAGACTATTGCCTATATTTGCATTAATTGAAATGTATAATTGAGGCAGTACTACTGTCAGATTCAGCAGGGCAGTCTCTTCTCAGACATAATGTGACAGTTTCTGGCTTTGCATTGGGATTGGCCACAAGCCTCCACTTGTAGTATAATCGTTGATAAAATATTTTAATATTGCCAGGAGTAGAACTGCCATGGAGCTCAGCCTTAACCTTTGAGAAGTGTTTACCTATGGATGTGTTAAATGCATCTCAGTAGGGTAGCTGTGCACGGAGAGAAGATGGACATGAAGTCAGATTCCAAACTGCAGAATAAAGACTAGTTTGCTGAGGAACAAGCACATCCGTGAAATGAGGATCTTGTAACACTGTCACTGATGGCCTGCCTTTCCCCGTCATATTACTCCTCCACAGAATCTAATTTTGACAGGAAAGAAAAAACTCTTTGGTTCAGGGCTGCATTTCCTTAGCTGGACGATGATGTGCATAAAACCACTTTACTCATTCTAAAATAGCTTAAATAAGTTGTTTCTGGTTATTTAAATTGCAGCTTTTGCTATGGTTCTGCTTATGAGAGTCATCTTTGTGATACATGTCAGAGTCATCAAATATTGCACACATAAGCTGCCCAATTTAGCTGTCTTTTAGGAGGTATCTTATGTATGAAGCGTTTACTCTACTGAACGGCAGACTGTTCTGGCTGATGGTGGGATCTGTGTCTACTGCTCCTCACAGAAAAGATACCTTCTGACCCTATCAGCACAGCTGTGAACAGCAGAGATGCCTGAGCTGCAGTTCCTGGACTAAAGAACTGAGAATGTCCCTCAGCTCTAGACTTGCCATCCTCCCCAAACCACCTCAGTTCATGACACTAAAACTATTGACCTGGGGAGCCATATGCCTTGAATCATTTGTTTTCCTGCCTATGAGAAGTTCTTAAAGATCCTAAGTATGTTTTGAGCTCCTGTGTTGTCTGTTGTTAGTGCAGGTGTGCACTTGCTGCAAGGTGGTGGGAGTTACAGGAATGGCCTGTTTTACAGTTGTGTATGTATGATTTGTCCAAAAGTGCCCAGGGAAAGAGATAATTGCATTAATGGTGCACTGGCAACTATAAATAAAAGGGCAGCTTTACTGAAGGAAGGGAAAAGGATCGAATTAACTCAAGAATGTAGACGATTATTCTGAAACAAGTAATAAGCAGAGGCCGTATCTCTTTAGCTACTACATGTATTCTTCATGTATGTGGTAGGATTCCAGTGATAGCACCATGTTTGCAATTTTACTTAAATACTGGCTGCTTTCATGATTGGATGGTGATTATTCCACATTAGAAGAGTGGAAATAATAGAATAATCCAAACATTGTAGTACATATCCTGGACAGTAATGCTTATTTATAGATACTAAGCAGCAATGGATAGCCTTGTAGTGAAAGTGGACATGCTGGGGTGGAATTACTTGCTGCTCACTTGTGTTCTATAGGTATGTATGTGAGAGAAGGGAGAGTTACTTTTGTGGCAGTGGTGCTGGATAGGTGGTGAACTTGTGTATGGGAGCATCTTGGTGACAGTTTAATGATGATTTGGTGCTGCTTATATATAATCCCTCCCCCACCCATGACAAACGTTTTCCCAGTTGGGGCTGGAGGAAATGAGTAATGCTTAACCCATTTGTGTGATCAATTCACTTAAGCAGCTACTGTGAAATGTTAATCACAACTTTAATTTGTACTGCATTAGCATTTTGATTAACTTGTAGGCTTGCTAGCACACTTGAAGCACTTTTACTCATAGTTACAGCTCGGAAATGACTTTTTGATTAATTAAGTTTGTTAGACAGCAGCTGAGCTTCCTGAATGCTAACCTTATGGGGCTAAAAGTTCAGGAGAAAGTTACTGGGAATAACTGTTGTCGTTGAAAAGGATTCTTGTGAATGCACTAAAAAAATTTAATTATTGACAAAATATTACATCACTACTTTGAAAATTACTTTCAACTCTAAAGAGAACAGATTTTTTTATGAGAAGAATGCTGTATATTTTTTCGTGTGGTTGGTAGATTTGTGTAGGATTTGGAACAAATGCTGTCTTTAAGACATTGTTTATGTTGAAAACCTGGGATTTCTTGACAAGAGATTTTTGTCAAAAACACTTTATTGTATTTACAGATCACTAGCACAGTAGAGAATATCAATTTATTAATTAATAATTTGAAAGAAAATTGGGTATTGGGATTTGACAAGTTCCGTATATGGTGGGTTATGCCCTACCAAGTTTACATTGCTGGTATCACATTCCATAGCTGCTTCTATCTCTGCAGTACTATCAAAAAACAGTAAGAATCCAAGGATTGCACTCCACTAAATGTAGACAGTACGTGATTTGTCCTTTCCCTGGTTCTGATCTTACTAATAATGTTACTATGGAGGCTCAAGGATGAATACAGGGATAGGAATCTTACAAAGCAGCTAGGAAGGTCGTAATTTGCATACATCAGTGAGACCTCTGTGATGATGGGAGAATGAAGAATTAGTCTCTCATAGGGTGTAGCAAAGCATATGGAGGAGGGAGCTCAATATGCTTGTAAAAAGAGTGAAGGGAAGGGGGTTGCAGAGAGCAGTATAAAAGGAGTGCTTCCTGAATAGGATTAATTACATCTTATTCACTATATCTCTGATAAAGTGCAAGGGGGGGGTTCTATAGGCTGAAACTGTAGAGCTGTATAAGTCTGATATAATTGTTCTAAAAGAACTTCTCCCACTCCCCAAATTCATACATTTCTAAAAATTAATCTTGGACTATATCTCTGAAGTTCAAAGCTTCTGTACACACCTGGTTTACCAATATATAGCATGCAAAAGGTAGTGACCTTAAAACCCTCTGTAAGACTTCTTGAAATAAATTCCAACTTTTCAAGTCAGTTGTTGTTTCTGGGGTATATAATTGAAGCATCGTAATCATGATTTATATAAAAACATGAAACTTCTAGTATATGGTATGCTTTAACATCTGGAAAAATATTTTACTTGTATTAGCATGATCTCAAGTCACATGTGGATCATAATATAATATTACATATTGGAAGGCTTCCTACATTTGAAGCATGTGCAAAAAAGATTTATTATTATTATGAATTCACTGTTTTCAGGAAAATGGGTAAAATTTTTATCCTTTTGCATATTATTATCTATAAATATTTGTCATATAAACTCTGTAGTCCTGAACAGCTGTAATTAGGGACCATTCTAATTATTTTAATAGATCTACGGACTTAAACTCGTATTTCTAACTGCAGTCTAGTCATAAACAGCAGAACTTACATTAGCATGCAGCAAAGACAAGAGTGGGGATATGCTGATTATTAGAAATCCATACAATAAATTCAGGTACAAAAATAGGTACAAAATCCAACCAGCCTTAACTCTGCTTTTTGATGTAACTGTACAAAAACAGTTTGAAGTATTTTAGTCTTACACAGTTTATTTCTTTTACATGCATGTTTCCATCCTCAGACCATCACTGCAGAATAAGACTTGTATTTGTTTGGCTGGGAATGTGTTGGATTTACATAACATAAATTTTTAAGTTTAAGGTGAATGTTGTTCTACATAGAGGGCTGTATACATTGGTGTGTACCAGCCTTCAGTTTCACAAATGAAGGCACTCAAGAAACTGCTGTAGTCTGTGAAGCACAGATATATATATATATAAAACAAATCATCTTTTAAGAGTGAGAGTGGATGATTTTAGCCATGTACATACACCCTGAGTACTCCTGAAGTTTCAGCCCCTATCCACCAAGTCATTACCACCAATGGCATCACTGTAGTCAGTCAACTTTTAGCTGAGTAATCACAAATTTAGTTCTCAGCTGAAATGGCACTTCCTGCATTACCTTAGTCTTCTTAGCTAGCCTCTGTATCCAGACCAGTTATTGTCGTTCATTTAGCTTCATTTGCCACTTTCTTTAAATATAATTTAGCTACAAAATACTGACATTTATATTTGCTGTGTTTACAATCACATTTATATTTACAGTATTTAAGCAGAAATGTCTAGTATATTCACAGTTTTATGACCAGTAACTTCAAACAGAAGAACAATAAGATGCAAGCTGTTTCATTTTAACACTTTAATAACTTGTCTTAAAGGATGTCCTGGTTTGAGTTAGAACTAATTCTGTTAAGTGATTTTACTTTTCAAATCAGTCTCTTCTAACTAACTGCACTGTCTGAAGTTAACAGCAGATTTTCACAGACAGCAGTGATAATGCCCAATGTTTAGAGTTACCACCAAGAATTGGTGTGCAGATCCTGGATCTTGTGTACCACACTGAGGACGCAGAAGATAAAAGGCCACACCTGTGGGGAGGAGCAGGCAGGACAGGTGACCCTAAAATGACCAACGGGGGTTTCCATCCCGTGTATGTCATATTCAGTATAAAACTGAGGGATCACGAGGGTCAAGCTCTATTCTTCAATGTCTGGTCCCGCCTTAACCCTTGGCAAAGGAAAAAGCTATTTATATCATTTGAGTAGATCAAAAATTCTGCTAGTTGTACGGTCTCAGTTCCCCTGCCACCTACCCAGTCATAAAAGAGTGATCCAGAATATCTGGCTTTCAAATGAAGGATGTGAAAGTAATACCAAAAATAATGCTAGAACATTGCAAAAAGTTTCTAAACCAAAATATTTTGCAATCAGGATATTTCATTTGCTTGACTTGGGGCGGTGAGTAGGGCAGATATGTTCATTATGGAACAATTTAGTATCTGTTATTTTGAGCACATGTTCAGAGTGCTTAAAAACACCAGAGAAAACCAGTGTTTTGCTATCAGTGAGTGTGGCACACACTCACCTCTCTCACATCCTGCCTCCATCCTTTGTCCCCCATCAAGCAAGGGAATTACAAACCATAATTTAAATTCCAAGCATCAGTAGTGACTTTGGCTAAAAAGAGACAGGCTGTTAAATCTCAGCTTCATGTTAGACTAGAAAGGTACAACTTGATCAGTTTAAATAATTCAGTACTTAAGGGTAACCAACCACTGCTCCTGAAACTAAGATGATGGAAACCTGATAATAGGTGCTGAAGGTTTTGTATTAATGCACTCCTCAAATGAAGAAATAACAAAATTTAGATCCAAACATATTGACATTCTTTTCTGAATATCATCAAAATGAAAATTTTTTACATACCTGACAGGTACACCTACATCAGTCAGTTAACTGAGCATGAGCATTTTTGTCCTACCCCTGCCATGGTTTATACCTTGTTGCCTCCCATGTTGGTACAAGCCAAGCTATGTTCGGTAATTACAGACAAGATGTTAAAGGATGTGTCACTAATTGCTATCACTACTTTGTGGTTGTCCAGGTATGAAACTTTGAAGGCTTAAAAGCTAATGCCTGATTCTTTCATTAAAACCCATCTCAGTATAGACCTCTGCTTTTATTCTCCTAAGTGCAGGAAGGGGCCCAAATAATATGATGGTAAAAGTATTTTTCATTATAACAAGCCATATTTCCTTTGACTCTATTTGTTCTATCTTTTCTATTTTAGGTTAAAAAGTGATGGTCTTAGGGCTTGTCTTTTTTTTCTTTTTTTCTTTTTTTTAACTCGTTGTTAACCAAAAATATTTGTATGCTTTTTCTGTAAGTAAAAGCATCTTTATGATACTGTTTCACTTCCTACACTCACTGTCCTCTTAATTTTTTTCTCTGTGATGAAATTACCCTGTGTTGCCATGAAATTCTGAGGCTAGAAAGGCAGATAATCAATATGTGCCATTTCTCAGTTAAGAACAATGTTCTTAATCTGTTCCAATTTTATCAACTATAAGGTATTTGGAAATTACTTAATTCTTTGCCAAATAAACTTAAGTCAAAAATTTCTAGAAAACTGTACTGGTTTGTACTTAACAACAAACCAAACAAGTAGCAACTGGAGAAACTAGAGACTAAATGCTAGTAATCAGATAACATAAACCTTTTATTTTCTTTATTTCTTTACTACATTTTATATAACTAATCTGGAGATAGGGGAATTCAATTTGTTACCTTGAGTATTTATAGGAATTTCAATAACTATTTAAGTATCAAGCCTCTATATGTTTCACACTTAGCAGAAAATGAAACATCTGCAGGTTTCCAAGGCAGCAGATGAAACGAGACAACTTTACCATTGTTCTGACTTTTTCACAATGTCACTGTCTTGGATTTCACATCCAGATAGAGATGCTGTGAATAAATTCTATGGGTGAAGAAGCAGAAAATAAGGAGGAAAAGAGGATTTGCCATGTGGATTCATTATAACAATGTGGAACACAGAGTCTCACACACACCGGCTTTCCTTACTCCCTACGGGATATCTATCTGTAGGCCTCTATCAATTTCTAGGAGATTTTCTATGTGAAAGGATCCTCCAGTTAATTTCAGTGTATAGCTTGGTTTAGATTTATCTTTCTCTTACGTAGTCTCTCTTCCTTTCCCCTTTTCAAACCTGTGTAAAAAGGGGGTGGGGAGGTGTAGGGGAATAGATTTAAACAAAACAAACCAAACAAAATAAAACCCCAGTGTTATGCATGTATCCTCAGAAGTATTTTATGGCAATACCATTGCTTCATGATGACTAAAAATAAAACATACTGTATTCTCACTGCTCCTGGAAAAGACAGGCTATCTGTGCACCCATAATTCTTCACATATATACAGCAGTCTCATCATTGAGGAATATGATGTTTCAGGCTATGTCAGAATAGCAGAAAAGAAAGAAGAATCGGGTAGTGGAGAATAAGAGAGAGATACCATACTGTCTCAGCAACACGCTCAGAGACACGGACTGTACCGTATGTGTAGGCTTCAATAGATTTCAAAATGTGAAAGCAAGTAAAGGGCTCTTTAAGTTTAAAAGACAGGCTTCACTGTTATACATGCTGATAACAATTCCCTCCCTAAAAATCACGTGAGCCAACACATAAGCCTACAGGCCATGAAGCTGCTCCTTTCAGTTGTGATTTCTAACATAATTTTTTTTTGTATTTGGAAAAAATAGTCATGCCTGGAAATCACCTTGGCAAGCCACATGAAAAGACAGAAGAAGGAAATCATTAATGTTGTGCCGTGAGGTACTATTTCTAGGGTCACTGATAATATTATTAAAGTGTTTCAGGGTGCTGTGGCTCTTCCTTCAAAAAAGATGAGTTAAATGTTACAACTAGATAATTATAAGCTGAAAGGTGTTTTTTCCACAATTCATGAGAAATGACACAACATTTCTGTCATACAGGGTCACACTTGAAATATTTTTCTAAGTGTCACTGATCTTGTCACTCCGATCTGGAATAAAACCTGTTGAAATTGCATTGTAAACTGATAAAATAAACTGTGTGGCTGGCCAGGACTAAAACTACCCTTGCGTCTTTAAACTCCGTATTTCTCCAGAATCAGTGTAATTTAATTGAAATAGCTCTGCGTGTGTAAACAGCTCCTTTGTTTAAAGAAGATTTCACTGTTTAGTTTGCCTTAAGTAAATGCTGCCTTTTGTTTGTCTGTAAAACATTTGATTAAATGTAAAGACTTACATAGACAGCTTCTCCTCATTGCACTAATGGCTGGAAAATGAGTTAATATGATGCAAGTATCTGCTGTCTAAGGAAGTATCACACAATATCATTTGTCATTAAAAGAAAAACTCATGGAAACATCTTAAGCCTAGTCCTAAAATCAAACTGCAGCTCTTCAAGAAGATGGTATTTAAATGCGTTGAAACTGTTCAATATACCAGGCTCTGTTCTTGCTTTCTTTAAACACATTTTCTATTATTTTAATCAAACTCCAAATTTCCTACATGGCAAACCACTTTTAAATACGTGACTTTATACTGAATTAGAGTGTAATATGAGGACCTACACTTCATTGTGATCATAATGGTATTAAACAACAAAATAAGCAAGACAGCTAACATATTGTAGCATAATTTTCCTCACCATACAGAATGCTTCTATAAATCGTAATTGTTTTAATGTACTCTCGACAGGGTGCAAAGTACACTATATATTGAAATAACTTCGTTTGCTATAAAAAAAAATAAATAATTGTTGAAACCAAAAGCTCATGTTTGGTCCTTCCTCCTTTGGAAGAACTCTTAAATTCTCTTTTGAAATAACCAAACAGAATTTAAGTCCACTCAGAAACAAAGCAAGCATAGTAATTTTTTCATGTCAGTAGGGCCACTCAAGATGTACAATACATAATGAAATTTGCAGATTTAGATCTTTATGTTAGTGATGCTTATACTATACCTTTTTTTTATATTGTCAGAAATACAGTAAGTAGAAATGGAACAGAAACTCACCAGACATGGAAGGCAGGATGTTCAATAACACTTGAAAGTCAGATATGTAGCTGGATAGGGTTTTTTTGTTTGCTTGGGTTTTTTATGTACGTTGGGAAAGCTTTTCAGATTAAGGATACAGATGCCAAAGGAGAGACAGCCAAGCATCCCTCATTCTCAAGACAGTCAACTGTTTACAATGCAAAGGGTAAAATCCAACGTGATTTCTGACCACTCTTACTCACCCTAGGTGAGTATTAGCTATTTTTCAGTCTTTCTTCAAGATTTCAAGTTAGGTTTCAGTGTTGAACAAAACCTCAAAAAGGCTCATTAAGCTAAACTTTAGAGGGTTTATCTAGTCATATTCAAGATTTATTTTTTTTTTAAGTCCTTAGCTTAAAATGGGAAAAATAACTGCTACTGGTAAGTGACATAAGTATTAATTTTTGAAGAAATGTAAATACAATGTTGCTGTTCTTAAATAGTTCACAGATTTTGTAATAATTATGCAATTCTGGTAAAAAGCGCTCATGGCAAAATATAAAACAAAACTGCAGTTAATTTTAACTTTTTCCTTTACAGTAAACTTTGAGATTTATTCCTTTCAGTCTGAGGTGGATTATGTAAAAGAGACGTTATTTGTAAATAAAAGACTCCATCTTCTTCTTTCACCCAAAAAAAAAAATGGAGTAAATTCCCCTTTCAAGAGTAAGAGTTGATGATAGTGATGATGATGATGCAGGATTTAATCCATCTTTTTTCAAGGTTAATTTAAAAGGTACCTACTGCCATACATAAAGGTTGAAGTAAACTTCTATGTTGAAGGCCTAGAAATGTCTGTACATTAAACATTAAAAAATGCTTTTACATGTTTGAAACAGCTACACAATTATACTTGCATTCTTAATTTTATGGATTTCTCCTTTGATTAGGCAATGCTGGATGTTGCAGCACATCACGGCTGGCTGGTGACTGCTCTGAATATAACCAGTCTTGTGCAGATGATAGTTCAGGGTAGATGGATACATGACTCTTCCCTGCTTACTTTGCCCAATATAGAACTACAACACCTTTACCTTTTTCGGTATGTAATTCTTCTAAGCATTTGCAGGTTTGCAATTTCATTCCCATTCTGACTCCTGATTGTGTTTGAATGTCATTGTTGTGCCTGAGAATGTTCATTAATGCACCAGAAGCAGAACTCATTCTTTCACAGGGATGCTTTCCCAAATTGAGTTTGTTTCTGTTTTCAGTATTCATTGATTAATTAACTCCCACAGATCATTTTGAGAACCATGATTCCAGACAAATTAACAAGAGGTCACTGGAAGGGTTCCAAGTTCTAACAAATCTAACTCTGTGTATTAATTATCTCTTTATTTTAATCCATTATAAAAATACACTAGTATCCATCTTAATATCATAGATAATGCTGAGCTTTATAGATGACTAGATGATGCAGTACTTAATGCTACCAAAAAAAAAAAAAATTACCAGCATTTAATAATAGAAACTAGTATCAAGTTTTATGACCAAAACAAGTGAAAACAAATGTTTGCTTTCCCTCCCTGGGCATATGTTTTGCTGTCTGTATCAGGAAGTGGAGCCAAGGCAAAAGGAAGAGTGTGCATGGAGGTTACCACAGACCCATCGAGTGTCTTCCTGAACTAATGGCTGCCTGTGAAGGAAAAGAGAATGTTTTTACTTCCATTGTGGAGAGTGAATTGCAGCCAGCACACATTTCACAGGTAATACTTTCTATCTGTGGTCATTATCAATTTGATTGGAAAGAAGGTTTCCTTTCGGCAAATATCACATGATGTTCTGTATAAAACGCAACACAGTCATTGCTCTAACTTTAAGGTACTGCTGGCTTTACAAAGGTTCTTCTCTGCTTGTTTTCTTAATATTATTTTCACTTATTCCATGCTAACCAGTAACAGAGTCTGGTTTATGGCTGATATTACCACAACTCTTTGCTCTAAAGATGTTTCTCTAGGTCATTCAATCTGCTGAGTGTTATCCACCTTTTCATAGCCAGCTATGCACTAGGAATACATGCATTGCAAATGTCATCGTAGCTGGTTTCTGAAGTGCTCTGTCAAACACCATTTTTTCTGAGAATATCCTTTAGTAAAAGATCCATCACTCATTTTCTAGTTGAAACAGATAAAGCAGATGAAAATTTCACACTTCACAGGGGGAAGAAAAAAATACTATTCCAAAATATTAAGGCTGCTAGAGTCTTATTTTCAGTTTGATTTTCAAGCTGTTCCCAGCAAAGGATAGCTATATTCCATAGTACTTATTACATGGTAAGCCTATTGATTTCAAAGAAATGTACAAAAGGTGAAAATTTCAAAAGCTATACTTCAAATGTTTGTTGGGTTTTTTTTATTTGAATATTTTAAAGGACAGCAATATGTCCTGTGTTTGACTGTTCAGCTTCAGTTAAACCTTTTACTGGTATGCAAACAATAAGAAAAGTGCTTAAATGTCTCTTAACAGACGTCTGCATTTATAACTAAATTAACATCAAAATTTTGAATTAAGAAAATGTATTGACATCAAAACAAGGCTTCCTTTAACAACAGATTTCTAACATAATACACACTGATTTCAGTCCAACTTTTAGATGTGATAAAAAATTAGAACATTGTTATAATTAGTTCAGGGAGAACTCAGAAGTAAACTTACTTAATTTATTTGCATAAATTGCCATTCTGTTATCTTTAAAAGCAAATGCAAATTGGCTCTGTCTGATATGATGATGGTTATTTGGCTCAAAAGTGCTTCAATTTGCGTAGCAATCTGGTGTCGTCTCTGCAGTGAGGCGATCCCAGGTAACATACAAATCCTGAATTATTCCAGAAATTAGTATGTTTAAAGCATCAATTTAAGTGCTAATTGCAGTAGTAATGAGAAAAAGCAGTACTACTGTGAGATTTGCATCTACTGCCCCATCAGTATGCCTGGAACGGCTGCTGACTGGCAGAGGATTTGGCTGCTAATTAAATAATTGTATGCATGGCAGTGTTCTCGTCTGATTCAATAGATGAAGATTAATCCTCAGATAAATATGTTTGGCTGGTATTGAAATGTCTTAGCAGTTTCCTCAAAAATAGCTTGTGTGTATGTGGTGTGTACATTCACACTGCGAATGACTTTATGCCTTTATATATCTGTTTGTAAATACAGATGCATATAAGAGGGACAAACATAATATCTTAGCATCATATAAGGAGAACGTTTCATTTCTGTGAATTGGGATTGGCCGTATTGGGTATAGCAAAGCCATGACTGTATTATGCAGGTCATTGCAAATGTGAAATCTTTATACCAATATTTTATATTCTTTATGGCGTTTTTTTTTTAAACAGGGAAAAAAAAAAAAAAAAAAAAAGGCCTGTTGTAATACCTAGCACAGAATTAAAACCCCTATTAAGGCTGCCTGTTGAGTGTCTTCATAAGCAAAACCTCTCAGTGCACACATAGGGTCCAACCAAGAGAAAAATTCTTCAGTAAAGAATGCATCTTTATAATATATTTTCAATAAAGGAAAGAATACAAGATTACAGAGTTTAAGCCTGTAATGGCACCAGACCCGAACAAAGTCAAATAAAGTGGTTAAGTATACCACTAAATTGCCAAAAACATTCTTTACCTAACAAACCTTTTACTTCTCACTCACAATATATTGAACCTATATCTTAAAGCTGTTACAGGCACGAAACTGGTAAAAACAGCTTGAGCTTTACATAAATTTGAGGCAGACTGGAAAAAGAAGAAGTTTTACGTTTGGAAAGAAGACGATGTCTGTTAAGCAGATTGGTAATTAATTTTTAAATAGCAACTCTTGAAGCTGTTTGTGGATTTGGAATATTAGGCTAAGTCTTGGGGAGACAGATTATTGGCAAAAGTGCTAATGATGTTATCAAAGGTTCATGAAGAAATTCTCATGTGATTATGATTCGAATCTATTGGTTTGGTAGGTAAATATATATATAGTATATATCTACATGCACACATTTGGCATGTTGATATATTTAAAAGGCGATAATATGTGCTTATCTCGTCCTATACAGCGAAAAACAGTAACATTGTTAAGAAAATCACCTAAGTGATGTGGGAGCCTAAGTTTAATTTTCCAAAAGTTAGTTATAATCCTAAACCTTATTGAAAGTCATTGGGGCTTTAAAAACTGACAGGCTAAATGCAAAGATTATTTAGACTGTAACACTGATCTTCGGCCTAAGCTTGGCTCCCAGTTTGTTTCGGTGCTTCATTCTAAATCATATGTCTTTAACAAATCTTTTTTGGTTTCTAAGTCACTTAGGTATTAGGCATCTTTTAAAAAGCTGATATTTATATTACTGAAGGAGGAAAAAGAAACCTCAAGACTGAAAAAAAAAAAAAAATAACCCTGCTGTAATATTAGCTGCTTTTACTCTGGAAGTATCTGTGTTCCTATAATCTTCCTTTTTTTCATTTTCAGCTTCTACTACTTGACTTTTTTTTCCTTAGTAAGAAAAGCGTTTCTTCATTTTCTCCACATTATATGGATGATAAAAGGTCAGCCTGCTGACCATATTGTATCAGTGATCAAGCCTAACTTTGCCTTTAACTTTCAAAAACACAAGGCCTGGAAAATGACATATTACAGCTATTTTCTTATCTAATTAGAAAGTTACTCAGAGTTATTCTGTTTTGTTTACACCGTAAAAGCTATATGAGGACATGGCAGCCTTTGACAAATAGAATATATTGGGGTTGTACAGTATAAACCAAACCAAGTCATAGTCTTCAACAGAGCAACAGGTAATGCCACTAAAGGAGTTAATACATTATGATCTTACGGAAATTAAACTTTGTTCTAACATAATTGTACCAGGTCTTGTCCTCTGAGATGGTACACATAAAAGTTTTCCAGGTAAATGATGTCTAAATTGTAACCAAAGGGGTGATCGCTGGGTTGCTATATATTAGGGTGCCTCTCCTGAACTCAGCAGAAGTACACTGCTGTGGTGCACAGTCTCACACAGTAGTAGGTCTGTACAGTTCCTACAGTAAGCTTTACCTTAAAAACCTTTGCATTAAACATAAAATTATTTGTCCATTAAGGCATTGCTACTCGAGTTGTCTCATCCATGGTGATCTGCTGGAATTGACTTTAGTAGTGCCTTGTGTGTTAAAAGTAGCAAAATCCTGGCAACAACTAATGAATTGAGAAGGTCACATTTTTTCTTGTTTCAAGATGCTTCTTTTCCCCTCTTTTCCCATTAGAGTTGGGACAAAGAGAGGTATCTTTTTCTTTAATGTTCTAGCTGTTTAATCTTCTCTTATAATTTTCCTGTCTTTTCTTAGCTAAGGCCCTGTTAAGAACATCGGTGCAATTCATCGGTGTCTCCTGCTTTTGCACTGCAGTTCCTGAGCGCTCACAGCTGGCCCTCCCCAGCTTCTCCATTCAGCAGACACAGCTGTTCATGCAGCACACAGAAGAGGGAAGACAGAGAGAGATTAGTTTTTAGCCTAAATCAGTTTTCTCATTTAGTTCAACCAGGCTCTGGCAATGCAGCCATTTTAATCCGACATAAGTCTGCACTGCAGCTGGAATGGGCAGCCCTGCCCTCCCCATGCCATTTTCACCTCTCCTGACCTAGCTCACTACACAGCTGCGCAAACGCTGTGGCTGGCTCAGGAGAGGAGGTGGGAATGAGCATCTGGGGATGAGGGGAGGAGGGATCATATCAACCCTCTCACTGATAGTCAAAATGGCCTGTAGCCAAGTGGCTACGGGATTGCTCATGCCAGCAGGGGAGGAAGCCGGACCACTTATTTCAGTGGCACTGGAGGTTCATGCTTACTCAGAGTACTCACAGGATTAGAGAATATGCTTCCACAATCAGCTTTAAGCTAATGTAAGTTCATGCTGTCACCAAAATGATTAGCAAGCTGATCCATCTAGCTGCACAATCACAGCACGGTAGTGACAATGTATCAGGGATGGAGAAGGGGACAGCTAGCTGGTGGCGTGGGTGCTGGGGAGAAGGATGGCACCACCTTTTCCTAGGGCTGTGCGATCTTCAGTCTGCTTACCGTGGCTGCTGTGTCCCTAATTATGCATTGACGTGTACCATTACTGTCAGTATGAATCATGGCAGCGATGTCCCCAAAAGGCAGACTGAGCTTTTATTAGGGCTCTAGATCTTCTAGCACAGAAAAAGTAATCAGAGACTCATCAAGCACAATCTAAATGAAAGTAGATTTTTCTGAAACACAAGTTAGTCAAACCAGTACAGGAAGAATAAAAGATAATTTAGTCTTTTTCCAGATAAAACATTTCTGCTCCATGCCAGTGTTGCCCATGTGACTATGCCTACCCTCTTCATTCCCACTAGTTCCCTTTTTGACATCTGCTGTCCCTTTACCAAGATTAATATGCTTTCCTCCTTCTCCTTCCCACCCTCTAGTTTCTCATGTGCTGTTTGAAAACATTGGTGAAGTGCTGATTCCTGTTTTGTTTTGGGTGTAGAAGGGAAGGTGGGCAGGGCAGAGGGTAGTTCTTGGTCTTTTGGGGGTTTTTCTTCCGGTGACAGCCTCCTCTATCTTTTTCAGCCACAGTGAAGCGAGCAATGTAATCCATTCCACTGCCCATTTTTTCCATTTCTTCTTCCTAACAAATTTCATTGAATGAGCATGCTGATTTTCTTTTTACTAAATAAAAGCCTGCATTGCTCCACTCCACTTTTGTCACAGCTTCTCAGAGCTGCTTTTTCTTGTCTGAGAGACCCAAATGAGAGATACATAGGGCTTCATTTTCAGGATGCCTCTTTAAGGTTGAAGAGAGAGTCATGTTCAGCAACAAAATTGTATGACTTTAGCAACAGTTCTCTGTACAAGGATGAGAGAAAGTTGAGGGCCTGTTGCAGTTTGTGAGAAACCAAAGACACTTAAGATTCCTCAGGAGGACTGTAAGAAAGAGCGTTTGTGAAGATCAATGCAAGAAAATCTTAAAAAAAAAAAAAAAGTAGGGATAACTTTGGATATGCAGTTGAACTTTTGGTTAATTATCTGAACTGATCCTCTGAACTCTCTGAGGTTTGCCCATTGCTAATTAGCACTGCAGTGACTTGTTCTTTATGGATTATACTAAGGAAGTTTAATTTAAAACTTAATTATACTAGTTTTTAAGTGGCTTATAGGGAAAAAATACTTTAATCGGGAGTGGTAAGGAATTTTTCCTGTGTTCAGAAATCAGTAGTCTTAGTGAGGCAGGTGTAACGTGCTTGGGGACTTTCACGTTTGTTTTATTTGCTTAGAAGAAAATAGATTAAGAGGTTAATAAAAAGTATTTTATGCTTATGATTGAGAGTCGTATAATTACATATGATATTCTAATATATAATACAATATTAATATAGAATAAATAGACTGCACATTGAATTGTTATTGTTACAGTGACAATGACTGTATAGATTGTCTTGTAATCCACGGGGATCTGGTTTTTTTACAGGCTTGGAATTTCTTGTGCCGTTTGCCAATTCTAAACGTCAGCCTGAGCATTAAAGGCTGTTGGGATGACCCAGTTCAGCCACAGAACGAAGTGCCTGTTCCTTCTTTGACGACAGACACACGAGATGACAAAAGATGGATCAAATTACATGCTGATCAAGAGTATGTGCTCCAAATAAATCTGCAGAGAACCCAGATGGGTTATCAGGTAGTTTAATTTATCATTTCCTTCCCAAGTGCACCAGCTTCCAATAATCCATTTACAGTATCATTAGTGCTTTACACAGTATAACAGAGTGGGGGATTTTATGGTTTAAGTATTATGTTATAAACAGCTTCAAAGCATTTTCTGAGTTAGTAATGAAGCAAATGGTTTTTTCAGGTTACAGTACTATAGTAAATAGACTCTTAAGGTAAAATCCTAGACCAATGGAAAAATTCTCGTTATGTTTTACAAACCAGAAACTCATAAAGTTCATTTGTTTCAGTACTTCAAGCAGTGACAGTAGAGATGATCATTTCACAGTCAGTATTTAAGTAGTCTCCAGCCCCAAACTCCTACCACTTGTACCCTTGCATATCCTGCTTCCCCAAACCAGTTCATAAGCTTCCCTATTATTGTCTCATACACCTCCAAACTGCCACCAGACCCATACCTATAAATATGTTTCTACTCATAACACATCCTTAGGCCTTTACTGAGGCTATCTTCCTTGTATTTTATGTGCAAAGCCCCTCTGAAGAGCTTCTAGAACAACTTCTACATACAATTTTTCCACACCTAAATTTTAGTCTCACCCCATTGCCCTGTAAAAACACATCCTGTTTTGTCTTGGGCTGGTCACCTTTTAGGGCCCTCAGCAAGTCTTGTGTGCTAAGCCAGAAACACCAGCAGCTGTACTGGTTTCCAACTCCTCTGCTCACAGCAGCAGGAGCTCACCACACCTGTTTGTCAGCTCTTGGAGGAGCTCAGACCATGCATGCCTTGTGCATTCCTATCAAGAACTGCAGCTGTCACTTACTTATAGATACCAATTTATTTTTTTTTTTTAATTTATTTTTGCGTACTACGAGTGGCATATGGACCACCATGATTGTAATTTTGCTAAGGAATTTCTCTTAACATTTCAAACAAGTAAGATCGATAGTTACTAGCATTTCTGTTAAGGTACAAACAAGAGTTGAATTTCTAAGCAGAGAACAGGTTTAGATGTTTGTTTTGAGACTCTTAAGACAACTTCATTTTGATAAAAATAATGGAGATACGTATGTTCTGTTGTCAATCCTGAAGTTAACTTAAAGAATTCTATTTGAAAAGTGTTCCTTTCCCAAAAGACTTCTTGTCCTGACTACAACAGGGTCAATATAGCTTCAAGGGAGACTGTCTCATTTACAGGAATGAAAAAGTGTCAAATCTCCTCCATAAGTTGTTCTATTTGTTGTGCCAGTTACTGACAGAGACTTTTCCTAACCAGAAGCCACATGAAAGAAGGGGGAAAAGGAGCAATTCATGCAGTGATCACTGTTTTATAAACCTCTCCTAGAATTTGATCCCTCTTATGTAAAGAATAACTGGATCAAACTGTTTCTGAAGCTTCATTGCTATGGTGGCATTTTTTCTTCTGTATAAATCTTCAGTAAAACCTTTCCATCTACAGAACATGAAATGAATGCTAATTTGAGTGTGCATCATTATATCTTCAGCTTTCAGCGGTAAAGTCACTGTCTTAAAGAATCACTGAAATAATCTTTCCTTTTGCTATATCAACCTCAAATAAAGACTTCAAGTGCAGTTTTTGTCTTTATATTAATCTTGAACAATGTTGTTTAGCTTTATTTAAAGACACTAGGTTTACAATTAACTCTACAGAAGAGAATAGCATTTAGAATATATTAGATGAACTTGCAAAAAGGTAACAATATTTCCATTCAAGTTTTAATAGCTTACAAAATAAGTGGAATAGTATCTCGTATTCTGGGGTTTTCTCTGTGGACTGTGATTGTTTGTTTTGTTTGTTTGGGGGTTTTTTTAACCCTTCATCTGGAAAGAAATAACAAAAATACTTTAGTCTGGCTGTAGTTTTATGTAAATTCAAAACAACGTGGTTGTAAGGTGTTTTTCATTGAAAGAAGAATGGCATTTTGAAAAGGTGATTTTTAGTTTTGCTAAGCTGTTTCTTTGCCCCAACAGGGAAAGCAAGACAGTAAAGCTGTGGCTCCTCAATTCCCTAAAGTTAAAGATGAAGGATGGTTTTTGATACTGGGAGAAGTCGATAAAAAAGAACTCATTGCCCTGAAAAGAACTGGATATGTTAGAAATCAAAATACTGTTTCTGTTGCTTTTTATACTCCAGAAACTCCCGGAAAGTATGACAAATTTAACTTCTCTTAATTATTATCTTTTCCAAAGAGCCAAGCCCTAATTTGCAAACTAATGATTTTGGTTTTTACATTTTAGGTGTATCTACACATTGTATCTCATGAGTGACAGTTACCTTGGCATGGACCAACAGTACGATATTTACCTGAACATTATACCAGCTAGTACTTCAGCACGTGTCACCACAGAGGTGTCCGATAGTATGAGTCACCTGGCTCTGAAGTAAGGTGATCCTGAAAAGTCCATTCAAACAAACTGATCTTGAAGCTAAGACATCTGGTCATTCTGGACATCCAAAAATGCGTTTGCCTTAGTGGAACCAACTTCAAACCTCAAGCCAACTAGGAAACTGAAAGTGACTACTGTATTGACTCTGGTAACACAGAGTTAGCCACAGTGGCCTTACTCCTTTATGAAGATTTATCTTTTCATCTTTCTTCTTTTAGAAGTCATATTGTTAATTGAATTTTGACACATCAAAATAAAAGACTAAAGGATATTGTAATTTGTGCAAATTTAGGGCTGTAGCCTTCATTTTCAAAAGTGTTCTGTAGACTATGTCTTGATGTAGTTTAAATAGTCAACTTTTTTAAGTTATAGGGAAAAATAAACAATTTGATCCAAGACCTGCTGGAAATATTGGTGGATGTGTTATATTTCACGTTTAATAAAAATATGTCGATAAGTATGTTTTGCATTAGATTTTTCAGTGTGAAATATTAGCTATATAGTAACAAAGACCTCCTCTTACGCATGTTACATTTTGAAGGTGATAATCTAAAGGACAAATTTCACAAATTTATATTAATTGTATATGTAGTAATCTGGTTATAAAGGCATGCTAAATAGTATAAATTATTTCCAGTATAACAATGATAGAATTTATATAGATCATAATTAAAGTTTACTCTTTACATGTATGTACCTATATATATATATACACACACACACCATACATATTTACAATTTCTTTAGTGTTTTTCCCTGAATTTTGAAGGACTAAGGCATATAAAATCGTGTGTCTTGTGCTAGGGTTTAGTGTTAAAGTGGGCAACTACATTCTGTAAGTAAGGGAAAATGAGGCTCCAAAACCAGAGTTTACAATGGACAACTTGATGAGCAAGGAAGAGTTCTGCCAGACGATCCATAGTCTCTAAGATGCCCAGCAGAGGTGATAGTACCATGGAGACACTTCCACCTGCAAGGCATAAATCTGAAAAGGGAGCGGCATCTACCTCCTGCACAATGCAGCTGATGGGACTGCTTTTCTCCATCTACACGTTCTGAGGTCAGTCCTCTTCTCAACCTTAAGGGGATCCAAGATGCTGAGTGAGTACTTGGAGGCAACATACTGCGAAAACATCGGGCATCCTCACTCAGCCAGATTAGACCTTAAACTGAACATTAGTATTTGAACTTGTTCAGCTTTGCATTTTGCTAACATCTCAGAGGGATCATTTTTGTTGAGTTTCACCAGATGAAACAATACAGCAGAGTTGTTACTTGGAAGCTTCCCAGGGGAAAAAAAAAAAATTACACTGGTGGTGCTGCACCCACATAGAATCACAGAATGGCTGAGGTTGGAAGGAACTTCTGGAGGTCATCTATTCTAACCCCTCCTCAAGCAGGGCCAAGCTCATTACCCAGGACCATGTCCATACGGCTTTTGAGTATCTCCAAGGACGGAGACTCCACAACCTCCGTGGGCAACCCGTGCCAGAACTCAGTCACCCTCACAGTACAAAAGTGTTTCACACTGTTCAGAGGGACCCTCCTATGTTTCATTTGGTGCCCATTTGCCACTTGTCCTGTCACTGGGCACCACTGAAATGAGCTCTCTTTGCACCCTCCCTTCAGGTATTTATTATATACATTGATAAGGTCCCCCTGAGCCTTCTCTGCTCCAGGGTAAACAGCCCCCGCTCTGCCAGCCTTTTCTCATTTGAGAGACACTCCAGAACCTTCAACTTTGCTGCACTTTGCTGGACTTCTTCCAGTGTGTCCATGTCTCTCTCCTACTAGGGAGCCCCAAAACAGATACAGTACTCCAGGTGTGGCATCATCAGTGGTGACTACCTCCCTCAACTTGCTGGCAACACTACATGGCAGCAAAGAGAAGGCTGGCTGACTTCAAAGGGTCAACAGTTAAACAGTAATTCATTTCATACATATCTGGCACCTCTATGTTGTGAGAAAAGCTTTTAAAATAACCAATTCTGCAGCTGAGTGTTTTCACAGGTCTTCACATCACCTGCTGATGTTAAAAAAAAAATGTATATTTCATTATTATAGGTTGACTTTATTGCCTAAGAAAATGGGACAATAATAGAAAAAGGTATTATAAGTAGAGCCTGACAGATGATACAACTGCCTTCTTTCCCATTTAGACTACATCAATATAATCTGGTGCTGTGTCACACAGGAAAAAGAATTTTTTTCAAATTGGTAAGCAAAAGTTTGGTTATATACACATTTACTTGGCCCTACAGCCATTTTTAAGAGATTTGTTCCTCTAGTCTGCAAGTAAATTTTCATAGAAATTAAGTCCTTTCTTTGGGAAAATTCTTGGCTGAAGCAATATATTGTCCCTCAACAATTTTAATTAATTAGGAAAAAGAGCTATGCCACAGTTGAACAACATACCAACATAGTGACGCTAGCTCTTGTTGCTTTGTAAATGCACATCACAAAATAGTCCAACTGCAGAGTAGCAGACAATAGCTTCAGCATTCTGTATTAATCAATTAAAGAGTTTCTGTAATGTCCTTTGTACCATTTGTACTTAGGTTTGGAAATAGTCCATTTAATTTCCTAGCACGTTAATTGTTTTTAGAAATAGTTTGATGAAATTTCTAAACAACATATTTGAAACTTCTTTTCTCTTTAAAAAAAAAAATATTGGATTTATGAAGACAAAGTCTGAAGTAATATAGAATGAATTTTTAAAAATTTATTAGAATCTGTGTTTATCTGAAAAAACAGAAAGAAGGAATTCTGATGCATTTGAAACAGCTGCTTAGAAGGAACAATCCATATGTTTGATTCAGTGTTATCTAATGGTGGAAACTGAGAACAGGTATCTAACAAAAGTATGAAAATCAAACACAGAATTTAAAAAAAAAAAAAGAGATACATACTTCAGTGATGTAATTATCATCACTATAGATAAATGAGCAAATTAACAGCACATAGAGAATTTCTTAATGTTAAGTTTTTCATTCAAGGTTGCAAGCAGGTTTTGGTGTTGGTTTCACCACCACCACCTTCTAGGAGCAGCAGCAGTTAGTGTTTGCCTGTTCATCTATGATACATTTTCCAAAACTTGGAAAGAGTAACAAAACACACACACATCTTCTGTACCAAGATGTATTTAAGCCTGCTTGTGTGACCTTGCCATTTCCATCCTACCCTGTCCTAATCTGATAATGACATCACAAGCAGTACTTAGCAGGAGCTACAGGAGGTTTGGGTATGTACAACCATCCCCCATCTCTTCTTAAGGAGCTCTTACAATGCAATCTGTTCTTTAGAACCTTATGTAAGATTTCAGTTCTACTCCAAGTACTGAATGTATCCCAACAACACTTTGAAGCCATCTTCACTACTGCACATCTTTTGCTTTTGATGTAAATTGAATCTTTGGAGGTCCTAATTCCACCCAGATGAATTCAGAGTTTTATGCTGCTGACCCAAAATTCCTCTTCCTCATCATTAGCTTGCTTCTAGAGGCCATCTCTAGATGGTCACCCTGAAGGAAACTTCAGGAAGTCTATCATCAACATCCATCCTGGAGCCTAGTATAAGATTTGAACATTCACTGAATAGGCTACAATTAAAGAAAAGTAGATTCTGTAATTCCAGTTGTGTAGTTCTGATGGGTACTTAGAAAGAGAAGATGCCCAACAACATGCACGTCTGCTCTTACACATCACAGCCTAAATCCAAGTTTCTATGTTCCTCCCTCACTCAAGAAAAAGAGGCTGTGATATTTTGATGAAGTGATCCAACAAGCGTCACTTCTCTATGAAGAGGCTTATTTACTACAGTCGGTTCTTAAATCATCACTCTCTTGTCTTGCCTCCACCCCTGCCATTTAAGGTACACTTCCCTTTAGCTCCTTCCAGTACCTGTAAATCCTACAATCACACCCAGAGACAATTACCCATATTAGTGGCAGTAAATTATCAAAGAAGGAATTTTTCAATCTTATCTCTCTATGATGTGGTATGGACACTATTCTAGCCTATGGAGTAAGTACTGAAGCAGGACGAAGTAAGGTAGTACAAACAAACCACGTATATTTTTTCTACATCCTAAAGGTCTTTGTGAAAAAGTCCGAACTAATGCCAAAAGTAGACAAAAAAAAATCTGTATGATAATTCTGTAAACAGAAAGACAAGACACAGGTGTAAAAAGCAGCCACACGTTCACCAAAGTGTGCTTTACACAAATTTACCATGTCATGCAAGGTGTAAGTGATTTTTTTTTTTTTTCTTGTTTTAGGTATCCTTTCTTCCAGCTAAAGTTCACACCTTTGGCCTTGATTTCATTGCTTATGTGCAGAGCTCTAGTGCCATTTAACCTGCAGTATCTCGCCTGGCCTCTACATTCAGCTCCAGAAGAACGTGTGCCATCTGCAGAGGGCTATCAGATGTGAAACATGATGCTGTTGTATCTGTCACTCTGTGGATGACTCAGGTAACCTAAAAGCACCTGAAATAGCACTGGGTAGCTACATTCAGGTAACCAAATTGAGCCCTTATTACTTGTTTAGTCATGGGTAAGCAATTTAATTGTTTAACTGCATCTAATGCACTTTAGACTCACCAAAGACATTTCAGTTGTCACTCCAGAAGACAGCAAGTCTTCCACAGGTCCTGTGTCACATACCATTCAGGTATGCCACTATCATGGTGTGGATACTTACATACCCAAGCTTAATTAGCTAATCAAGCCTATGCTATTTTGTAAGTCAGAAGAGCTGTAAGTGTTCAGAAGGGAGCATTCTCCTGCTTCAGCCCCTCTGAGTGCCCAACCACACCCCCACCACCCCAAGCTCTAAGACAGAGAACAAGGAGCAGAATGAAGCCCCCACAGAAGAAATGGTCAGTGACCATACATCACACACAAGTGTATGGGCCTAGATGGAATCCACCCAAGGGTACTGAGGAAGGTGCTCAACAAGCCACTTTCCATCAGCTACCTTTGGTCTCTGCTGATGAAAACTGTTCTGATTCTAAGAAATATTTTCTGACAAAAGGTTTGGGTGCCATAGGATGCCCAGACAGACATGTGAGCTACTAAAAGGTGAGTAGGGCTACTGCTGAGAATGGTCACTCCATTTCTACTTAAATGCTATGCCTACTCTGTCGGCTCTGTTTGATTCCCACCTGTCTTTTTGAAAGCATAACTTGTTAAACAACACATCTTCTCAGAGCACATCACACTTCAGCAGGCTGTGCCAAGACTTGCATCTGCAGAAATTTTGATGCACATTTTTCTGAAATGATTTGCAAAAGCTCATGAATGAACTAAGCAAGCTTGTTATTAACGTCACACATTGGTAGCAGTAAGAGGTTAAGCTGCTTTCTTAAACTGTGTGAAGGGAACTTCTATAGTAAAGGAACTTCTCTGGAAAGCAATTGTACTGCTTATACTAAATGAATTTCAGTGTAAATAATTCCTACAGAGGATGCCTACAAAAGAAACAAGATCTGTAGAAAAGGATTCTCCACAGTGATTACACCATCCTGCAATTAAACATTTACAATATGTCTTGTACTCAGATCTTCTAATGAGCTCCATGCTGCAACAATATAGAATCATAAGGGGTGGAAAGAACCTCTAGGGTCATCAAGTCCAACCTTCATCCTACATCTATCTATCCATTAGACCATAGCTTCAAGTGCTACGTCCACTCATTTTTTAAACACCTCCAGGGATGATGACTCCACTACCTCCTTGGGCAGCTTGTTCTAGTACCTAACCACTCTCTCAGTGAAGAAATTCTTCCTAATATCTAATCTAAACCTCCTCTGACTCAACTTGAGGACATTCCCTCTCATTTTATCATTAGTAATTTAGGAGAAGACACCAACACCAGCCTCGCTACAACCTCCTTTTAGGTAGTTGTAGAGAGCAATAAGGTCTCCTCTCAGTCTTCTCTTCTCTAGACTAAACAACCC